>OLKM01001078.1:0-80000 GCA_900291075.1 Melanogrammus aeglefinus
TTCAAATAAATCCATAAAAGCAGCTAAATTCACTAATTCTTTCCAAACATGTCCCCTAAAATCAAAGCAGTCATGTTACAAAGAAGAAAGATATGTGGTCTACGGTTCTCCCAAAGGCTTAGCCGCTGTTATAAAGATACTTTAATGGACTTTCACACATATTGCTTCTTATCATAGTGGAACATTTGCAATGGCACAGCGCCAGCAGAATCGTTAACAGCAATTGGGTAAAATTAAAAATGCATTAAACCACATAACCCATAAGACCTGGTAATGTGTATATTGACCACTGATCATTCTTGGTACCAGGTTCTAGACGGAAAAGAGCCAAGAGGACCAGAGGTCCCAACAGTTGTCTTACCAGTGCATAGCAACTGTGGAAAGGAACTGTTGTTGGAAAGACGCGCTTGAAGACCGTTGGAAGAGTATGCAAGAGCAAAGGCCTAATTCAGGGTCGCGACAGCTAAAGGCTGGTGGGAGATCAAGGAACGCGCCCGCCGCCCCTATAACGCAGAGTATGCAGGAGTGCGTAGGGAGCACCAAGTACCTGGGGGGGCAACCAAAAATTAAGGATGTGAAAAATAAAAAATCAGAGTTCCATTATTGTTAAATAAAATAGACTAAAATAGTTATGAAGAGGCCCACCGTTGTTTTTATCTTTAAATTGTAAAGACCTATCAACACTCCAATTTCGGCAAATTAGATGTCCCCGTCCGGCGCCCCGTCCCGGGCTCGCGTCGCGGTAGGGAACCGAGATGGCCAGCAGGGGCCGCTGGGTGGTGATTATGTATTCTAATGCAGGGTCAAGGCCTTTGCCCTTTCTGATGGCTTAAAAAATGTGTCTGGGGATGTTAATTTTGCAAACTAAGGCAAAGTAGATTAGGTGGTTATCATCTCAGTGCTTGATCCGCGTGGGCTTGTGTTAGATGGTTGCAATATTTGATTGAACAAACATTTCCTTGCCCTACGCTAAATGTGGACACCTTTCTGAAGTTGTAAGGCATTTGTTGTAAAGTGTTTGTAACTATTGTAATATGTGTTTTGCGTTGCTAACTATATCATACTGGGGTGTACTTGTTGTTACTGTTGAACCGGATGCAGAAAGAAGACCGCGGTTATACTGTGTAAGGGTTAGAGGTGGCATAGTGATGTAATGAAATCTATGTAGGGCCTCAAGAAGCAGCCTGCCCATGGGCCAGAAGCTGATTAGACCGCCGTAGGGGTCGGTTTGGGAATGCTATACCAGCCATACCCAACCCAAGTCCACAGTTTCATCCTAACTGTATTATTCTTCTGGGTACAGCGTCTACGTATTCTACTAAACTTCTCTATGGTACAGGCTTCTACTGTTTCTAAAGTACAGGGTCTGTTCTGTATTCTAGGTCTACGGACATACGGGTTATATACTGTATTTTCTCCTCTAGTCGCAATGTCCCAGCGGTATACTGTATTCTGACTATGAGCACACGCCTTCGTAGGTTGCCACTGTATTCCTAGTCTATGGTACAGGGTTATACTGCACTCTAGCTCTAGCTACAGTACAGGCTTGTACTGCACTCTAGTCTACCAGTACAGGGTTGTACTGCACTCTAGTCTATAACAAGACAGGGTTTTGTACTGTATTCTAGTCTATGATACAGGGTTGTACTACGGCACTCTAGTCTACAAGTACAAAGGGTTGGTACTGTATTTCTAGTCTATGGTACAGGGTTATACTGAACTCTAGTCTACAGTCCAGGGTTGTACTGTATTCTACTCTATGGTACAGGCTTCTATTGTATTCTAAAGTACAGGGCTGTTCTGTATTCTAGTCTACGGTACAGGGTTATACTGTATTCTAGTCAATGGTCCAGGGTTATACTGTATTCTAGACTATGGCACAGGGTTGCACTGTATTCTAGTCTATGGTACAGGGTTATACTGCACTCTAGTCTACAGTACAGGCTTGTACTGCACTCTAGTCTACAGTACAGGGTTGTACTGCACTCTAGTCTACAATACAGGGTTGTACTGTATTCTAGTCTATGATACAGGGTTGTACTGCACTCTAGTCTACAGTACAGGGTTGTACTGTATTCTAGTCTATGATACAGGGTTGTACTGCACTCTAGTCTACAGTACAGGGTTGTACTGTATTCTAGTCTATGGTACAGGACCGTTATACTGCACTCTAGTCTACAGTACAGGGGTGTACTGTATCCTAGTCTACAGTACAGGGTTGTACTGTACTCTTGTCTTCTAGAATCGGGTTGCACTGTGTGGTTTACCTGGTGGCAGATCTCCTCCCACTGCCTCTGGAGCAGCTCGATGCGTTCCTGGAGGACGGAGAGGTCCTCGGGGCCGATGTAGCAGGACAGAGACTCCCGGAGCAGGCTCAGGTGGGCCAGGTCATCGGTCCAGCCCGCGAACCGGCTCTCCAGCTCCTGAGACACAGGGTTAGAGCAAGCACAGCCAGTTTGTGAAAGACTTTTAAAAGCAGGCTGTGAAGGCTGATCTTTGCTAGTGTTGTCTTGTGGACGGGTAGGTTAAGATGACAGACCCAGCATGCATTTGAATAAACTGTTTGGGGTTAGGACTTTGGGTAATTGGTTAAGAGGCTGAAGGGACAAAAACAACTGCAAGAAAGCTTTGTATTCGAGTTACATATAGAACATCATAGCATATAGTGTGCCGAGAAGAAAAGGGAGATGATTTACAATACTTTACTTTTGCAAGGGACTAACAAGTTACTTAGACAAAAATACATCATACATCATACATTACATTTACATTTAGGGAATTTAGCAGACGCTTTTATCCAAAGCGACTTACAATAAGTACATTTGTCATAAGAATAGCAACAATATATCGCTGTCGGTACAGAAAGGCTGTTCATAGAACCAAGTGCAAGTACAACAATCACTAGTCTAACCAATTCCCCGTGTTACAGCAATGATAGCAGCTACTGCAGTTGCTACACAGTTAAGTACTCTAATACAATACAATACAATACAACACAATACAATACAATACAGTGTATAATGGTGGCCAGAGGGGAGAGGGTGGCTATGCAGAGTCGAGGTGGACTCTGAACAGGTGAGTCTTGAGTCTTTTTCGGAAGATAGTGAGCGACTCTGCGGTCCTGAGAACAGCAGGGAGCTCGTTCCACCACTGAGGTCCCAAAACCGAGAAAAGTTGTGACTTTGCTGAGCGACCTTTGTGCTAGCTCTAGCGATGGCAGTACCAGACGTCCAGCGGAGGTAGTTGAGCGGAGGGATCGAGCTGGGGTGTGTGGCTTTAGCAATGCTTGGAGGTAGGCAGGGGCAGTTCCATCGACTGCCTTCCATACATGTATGTTGTATATCGAAGCGTTAAAATTGCTGCCTACAGATCCAAGCAAGACTTTTTCCTAGCTCAGAGATTATCAAGAAGGGCAGGCAGCGCTATCTCTGTAAAGGCCATGACATTAGGTTAGACCCTGACACTCAAAGCCTGCCAAAGAGCGTCAAATTAGGTTAAAAGTGGCCTGAGTCTGACGTTTTAAAGTCACCAGGCCACTAACTTAGTTTTGCTTGAGACGCCTTAATGTGAATTCCTTACCCTGCCGTTTGATGGTTCAGCATGACAAATGACTCAGAGCAAAGTTAACTCACCATGAAAAGAGGCCAACTATAACGTTAATGGCCACAGAGAAGCAGTTAACCTTCAGTATCACAACAACCTAAAAATATCTCATGACGAGACCACCCGATTCTGTCAATAACCCCGAAAATAACCATGGTTACAGTGAGGAGAGATGATATGTAAGATTGTACTACACACATATACACACACACTCTACATGATCAGAAGGTGTGGCGACATGCACAGCACACAACACCCATACGCATACACACCTTATCAGCCCCATGGGGAGATAAAAGTGACAAAAGTGATAAAAAGTAATGATGGTCACTAACAAAGTTAGTGGGTGCACTGTTGGGAGAGTTTTAAGTGATCTTTTTAGATTAGCTTTAAAGCCACCAAACAAGCCACCATTTTTAAAATATTCTCTGGAATAGTGTTCCATTGTGAAAGGGTTTTAACAGGGAAGGCTGCATAGCGAAAGGGTACAGTGCAGTTATGTATGGAAGCTATTCTAGTGGACCTTACAGAGCTACGGTAACAGACAAACTCGCGCAAACGGGTGGGAGCAAAGCCTTTAAGACACACACTGTACATAGACTTTAAAATGCTCTGACATTCTCATAAGTTAATAGATTGTGTTTGTGTACTATGTCCCAATGGGGATACCGTAGTGGCTTTTTGTCAAATATTTACTAAGAGTAATAAGAAGTTGGACATGATTGGTGGGATTGTACTAGGAGGTTGGACATGATTGGTGGATTGTACTAGGAGGTTGGACATGATTGGTGGGATTGTACTAGGAGGTTGGACATGATTGGTGGGATTGTACTAGGAGGTTGGACATGATTGGTGGGATTGTACTAGGAGGTTGGACCTGATTGGTGGGATTGTACTAGGAGGTTGGACATGATTGGTGGGATTGTACTAGGAGGTAGGACATGATTGGTGGGATTGTACTAGGAGGTTGGACCTGATTGGTGGGATTGTACTAGGTGGTTGGACCTGATTGGTGGGCAGACCAGGAAGTGGGAGACGATTGGTTTGAAAGTACCTTGCAGCGCATCTGCTCCCCCTGCAGGTCCTCATGGAGGTCGGGCAGCGGTTGGGACAGCTGCCGCTTGAAGGCTCTCAGCTTCTCCAGAGATCCTCCGATGCCACGCTCACAACGCTCCCAGTCCTGTATGACAGAAACACACACCCCGCCGGCTCAGTACAGCACAGACACAAACTGGGAGCCAACTCACTTCCTGCAGTCTAACTGATGGGTTAAAGACCTGAAGAGTTAAACCTAAACCACGGCGACAGCCTCACCTCTGGGGACACATGGTACTGATAAGAGTGTTCATTTGTTCAAATGCGGTGCAACTGGATTTCGAGGTAATGACCGATGGCATTGCATTAACCCGTTATAGCTACTGTCCCATTTTGAGTCAACTATTTGGTCAACATTAAATGTATTCTGTAATATTAATTATGTATTAATATTGGCCCGCTGCTCTCAGTCTTGGCATTTGGTTCAGACTGATTTGAGTGGGATTTGCCGTTACTTTGGCTCTCATTGTCATCTAATAGCCTGAAAGGGTAAAGCCCCCAAAAGATTTTAGGATGCAGTCCAGGTGCTGTGAAGTGCTCCATGAGGCCATGATGAGCCTGTCCTCCACCGTAGAGGTGCTGGTGGGTTGGCGTCTTTGCAATATGGCCTGTTGGGATCTGCTGCCCTCTTTAGAACAGAATCTGATCCAATCACAGTATTTTAAATGATTTTTTACGGTATCAACACAAGTAGTGGAATCCCTTAAAGTCTGATTGATATTTTAAAGCTTTTCTTTACACTGTGGCCACCCGGCTCCGGCACAGCACCCCCTGGATGCGGGATGCGGAGTACCTGAGCTGCAGCTGGAGAAGCTGCAGCTCCCGGTGCTCGTGTGTGAGAGACGGGCTCTCGTGGTTCTCGTGTGGGAGAGACCAGAGTGTCCAGAGAGCAGTGCTCGTTGGTCGGAGATCAAGGAACACTCGTAGGGACGAGTTTCCACCCAGAGGGCCACTTTCCCTAGATCATCGCCGAGAGCCGCTGGAAGAAAACGAGCATCCGGGATCAAGCTCCAGGAACCATTCCCTGGATTCAAGGCTCTCCCGGTTCCCGAGGAGGAGAGACCGGCTCTCGTGGTTCACGTGTGGAGGGACCAGTCCTCAAGGCCGAGAGACCCAGGAATACCCGGGGGGATGTGATTCCGCCCAGAGGGACCCATCCGGAGGGTCCTCCAAGGCTCAGGGAGCCAAGAATCGTTTTGTTCTGTTCGCCTTTATGTTGAATAAAGGCGCCTTTACGGCTTTAAGGGGCCGAATCTTGTACTGATTTGGGGGAGGCCACTCACAGAGCACGGGTTGCCACAACCACTTTACATCTTACCGACATTTTTACAATACTCATTATATGTTTACAATTCATACATTTACTGAATATAACGAATATTGAATTGAATATTTTAAAGAGCCCTATTACAAAGTCTCACAAAGTGATTCTCTATATTTCAGGTTTGTTTCACTACGGAGGAGGATAGCATCACTTCCCGTTATGTAAGGCCCGTAGCTCTGGTAGCGGTCGTAGTTGGGCAAGACTATATCCAGGCAGAAAGCAGACGTTCATGGGTTTCAAAGCAGCGGGACCCTGGGGTCTGGGAGCCCCCCGGCTCACCACCAGCCCACTGTAAGCCGTACCTTCAGCAGGGTGGAGAGCTCCCTCTTGTGGGCGTCCAGGGAGGCGTTGGCATGCCTCCAGCCGTCCTGGATGAGGCTGAGCTCCTCCTGCAGCGCCCCCTCCGCCCGGCTGTCTGCCGACAGCAGCAGCTGGCGGCCCGCCTCCACCGTCAGGATGTAGCTGCCCTGCTGGCGCTGCAGCACCTTCTCCTTCAGCTGGGGGGAGGGCGGAGGGTGAAGGCAGGGACCCAGAGGTACACACAGGGACACAGACATACACACAGGTACAAAGAGATACACACAGGGACACAGAGGTACACACAGGTACAAAGAGATACACAAAGGGACACAGAGGTACACACATAGAGGTACACACAGGGACACAGAGAGGATACACAAGCAAGGGACACAGAGGTACACACAGGGACACAGAGGGTACACAGCAGGGACACAGAGGTACACACAGGGACAAGAGGTACACACAGGGACACAGAGGGTGAAAGCAGGGACACAGAGGTACACACATAGAGGTACACACAGGTACAAAGAGATACACACAGGGACAGAGAGAGTCACACATAGAGGTACACACAGGGACACAGAGGTACACACATAGGGACACACACAGGTACAAAGAGGTTCACACAGGTACACACAGAGATACACGCAGATAGGTAGAGATACACACAGGAACATAGAGGTGCACACATAGAGATACACACAGAAAGAGACACACACAGATAGAGACACACAGATAGGTAGAGACACACAGATAGAGATACACACAGATAGAGATACACACAAGATAGAGATACACACAGATAGAGATACACACAGTAGAGACACACACACAATAGAGACACACACAGATAGAGACACACACATAGAGACACACACTCGTACCTGGGTGGCGTCCAGCATGGCGCGGGCCTGCTGCAGCGGCACCGTGGTCCCGGGGCACAGCGGGTCGGCGGGGGGCGCCGTCTCCAGCAGCCACCTGCGCAGCTTCTCGGCCATGTCGCGGTAGCGCTGCCACTGGCGGATCAGGCCGTCGATGATGCCCCGCCTCTGCTGGGCGCGGCGCACCACGCCCTGCCACTGGTTGCTGAGCAGCGTCAGCTTCAGGTTGAACTCGTCCCTGCGGGGGGCCGGACGGCACGGTGGGGTTCAACACTATGTATGTGCACATTCAGCAGACGCTTTTTTATCCCCAAGCACATGAGACGAGGCGCTGCTGGAGAGGCGCGAGTCGCGCGACGGTAGCGTGTTGGGTTTCTTCCGTTACCTGTCGTCTACCTGTCCCTGCTCCAGCATCCTCTGGCCGTCGCTGATGATGGAGTGGAGGATCTGCTGCCTGCTGAACATCTCCGCCTGGAACAACTGGACACCGGCGACGGGCGTCAGAGACAGGGGCACAATCAGAGTCCCCCTCACCGCAACACGGTACTATTCCTTCATTTAGCGAAGCCTTCTACCCTAAGCCACTTAAAAGGACTTTAAAGGTCTCATTCCATGAGAAACTGAGAATACTTGTTTTTGTTGAAATACTATAGGTCTCTACGAGCTGCATATGCATGCTGCGCGTGAAAGTGTTCCTCTACCCCCATTACCTATATTAGGCAATGAGAGAAGTCACAGAGAAAAACGAGCGGATGAGAAAACCCCATCGGTGTGACGTCACACCGAAAATTAGTATTCATGGCCACGCCTCCCGCCCAGCTTAGCTAGCTTGCTACCGCCCACCGGCAGACAGGAAGTAGCAGAGCTCATTTCTGCAGCTCAGCGTCACAGTGCTCTTAGCCAATCAGAGGCGAGCAGATTAGCATATCATGCATATTCATGTTAAGAGGCGAAATCCGTTCGTTTGTCCCCTCCCACCTCCCCCAACAAACTAAAACAGCATGAAACAGACCCAGCAAAGCTTTTTTTTCTCTAAAACCGGCTCTTAGGGCATCAATTCAGACTACAGATCACCACAAAATTAACGAAAAAACGATGAGATGAGACCTTTGAGATACATGTATGAACATTTGAATGAAATGAATTGAAATTAAAATGAAAATTTAAGCCAATGAGAAAGAGCTGGTGAAAGCAGCGCAGGGGTCACCTCGTGGGCCTTCTGCTGCTCCACCAGGCTGGGGTAGTTCCCAGAGATCTCCACGGCCAGGCTCTCCTCCGTCTGCACCAGGAACTCCATCCACGTCTCACACTTCTCCAGGAAGGTCTGCTGCTGCAGCAGGAAGGACTGCAGCTTGCTGCAGGGAGGACGGTTGAAATGATTATCATTTATAATTGTTCTTTATATTTATAGATATTTTTATACTTTCAGTCTGCTTGAACTCAGGGGTAGGATAACATAGCAGCCAAGGGGGATTGACTCCATGTCAAAGAGCTACTGGGTTCGATCCCCAACCCTCGTAGGTTGTGTGTGTCTGAGCGCGTGCCAATGTGTGTGTGTGTGTGTGTGTGTTGTGTGTGTGTGTGTGTGTATGTGTGTGTGTGTGTGTGTGTATATGTGTGTGTGTATGTGTATGTGTGCGTGTGTGTGTGTGTGTGTCTGTGTATGTGTGTGTGTGTGTGTGTGTGTCTGTGTGTGTGTGTAGGTGTGTGTGTGTGTGTGTGTGTGTGTCTGTGTGTCTGTGTGTGTGTGCGTGCATGCGTGCGTGCGTACGTGCGTGCGTGTGCGTGTGTGTATGTGTGTCTGTCTATGTGTCTGTCTGTGTGTGTGTGTGTGTGTGTGTGTGTGTGTCTGTGTGTATGTGTATGTGTATGTGTGTATGTGTGTGTGTGTGTGTGTGTGTGTGTGTGTGTGTGTGTGTGTGTGGTGTGTGTGTGTGTGTGTGTGTGTGTGTGTGCTGTGTGTGTGTGTGTGTGTGTGTGTGTGTGTGTATGTGTGTGTGTGTGTGTGTCTGAGTGCGTGCCTGTGTGTGTGTGTGTGTGTGTGTGTGTGTGTGTGTGTGTGTGTGTGTGTGTGTGTGTGTGTGTGTGTGTGTGTGTGTGTGTGTGTGTACCTGAATCTCTCGGTGGTCTGTGCTGACGAGGAGGCCCAGCCGCGGTTGAGGCTCTGCATGCGTTTGATCTCGGTGTCGTTGAGGGGCAGCCGGTAGCCCAGCTCGTTGACCCGCTCCAGCTCGGGGGCCATGCTGCTGAACTTCAGCATCATTCTCTGTGGGGGGGTCGCCGCGGTTACCGCCAAACACTGCGCCAGCATAAACTATTCTAGCGTGACTGTTGGGTGGGCGGGTGGATCGCTATGTAGCTCAGACAACCAATCGGGAATGGAGAAGTAAAAGTGGGGGGCCACAGATAGTATGAGGCTCAACAAGACAAAGAGATACCGATGGACAGAGACAGACAGAGAGACAGGACACACAAGACGGACAAACCGCACACAGACAGTGGTACCTTGAGCTGCTCCATGCGGTCCTGTATTAAGGACAGGTCCGAGGACCCGTTGGGGTCCTGGGCCCGCAGGACGTCCTCGGGTTCAGAGATCCAGCGCGCCAGAGCGTCCAGCTGGCTGTTGAATTTCTCGTAGTCCTGCACGCCAGTCTGCAACCAACGACCACAACGACATCAAAACACGCTTATCCCATGACTGCTCTTCACAGTATGGCTAAAGGTGTCAAAGTTTTGTTTACATTTTGTCCTATCATGGACCATCTCCACTAATTAACTTGGTCACAATGTTAGGTTTCATGTTAAAATAAATGCACATTTTTATTAAATATTGGATCAACTGGTCAACAATATTATTTTGTAAATTCGCTTTAACTCTTCCAGAACAAATCTTTGAATCCCGGTTTGATCCTAGATCACTACGGTGGTCCACAGCCTGTTGTGTATCGGTTAGAGCTCCTCCCTGACCTGCAGGGCGGTGAGCTGCCTGCTGAGGGCCTGCTCCACGGCCACCAGGCGCTGGCAGAGGGACAGGTGGTCCGTCTGGACGGCGGCGGCGGCCGAGGTCTCCACCTGCTGCTTCAGCTGCACCCCCAGCTCCTGCAGCACCTGCAGACAGGCCTGCACGGGGGCCTGCGACCGCAGCAGCTCCTGCCACACCGCCGAGGGAGAACCACGGGATTATGGGAAATGGAGTTCTTTACGTTTTTGTGCCGGATTGCGTGAAGCGGACGTGGTTCACAATGACCCGGACAGAAAGGAAGACAGACTCACACACACGTTGCACAGACATCACAGTGTTACCAAACAGACGGACTGACACACATCAGGCATAATAACGTTAAAAGATACACCGTGAGACAAGACGTTCAGGCGCAAATGCCGCACACAGAAATTACACCACAAGACATTCATGTTATAAGTGAGACACACGTAATAAATAAGATATTTATATTATTTTTTGCGGAAAATTGTTCTGCGCACCGTACAGTTAATAAACAAACAGGCACACACACACGCACACACACAACATACACATACACATACACACACACACACACACACACACACACACACACACACACGCACGCACGAACAAACACACACACACACACACACACACACACACACACACACACACACACACACACACACACACACACACACACACACACACACACACACACACACACACACACACACACACACACACACACCTTAAGCATCACAATGAATGTTGCAAAGAAATAAAAGTCAGACACAAACCACGCCACCATTTGAACAAACACACAGACTTGTATCTTATCTGGGATATATTTTTGAAACACTCGGACTCACGCTGCACTCGTGGATCCAGTCGGACACCTCGTGGTCGGCCATGTCCTTGCTGCAGGCGGTCTTCAGCAGGTGCTCGGCGCGCTCCTCCTGCCGCAGCACGCTGGCGCCGCTCTGCTCCTGCAGCTCCTTGTGCCGCTGCCACAGCTGCAGCAGGGCCTTGCTGCTCCGCTGGCGCTCCGAGATCTCCTCCAGCAGGCTGGTCCACCTGGGGGGGGGGGGGGGGCACACAGGAGCCCCGCAACCGTGAGGCCTTGTGCTGGAGTTCACGCGGCACTCACAGCACACCTGACGTCTGCTGTTCAGCGTGGTGCTTCCAGGTTTATCGCTCATAAAGAGATGCTAACAGGTAGACTGGAACCCAGAACCTTATGGTGGGAGTCAACCACCGTAACCACGAGTCATCCTTCCACCTTTGACAGATTGTAACTGTTTGCAACATAACGGTCTTTAAAGCGGAAATTCTCACTTTGAAAACGTTGTTTTGTGTTTCCAAAAGAAAAGAAAAAAGAAATTCCACTTAATTGTTGTTCAGGCCATTGCGCCACGCTAGGCTACGAGGGATAACTCCCCCGTGGTGAAGCTAAGGTGTTAGCTGACCTGGCGTTGACGTCCTTCAGGGCGAGGTTCAGGGACTCGGACACCGACGGGTGGCACTCCCTCAGCAGCTGGTGGGTGGCAGCGCCGAAACGCCGCACACTGCTCTCCTGCTTCTCCAGCTCCCCCTGTAGAGTTCTACACCACACATACACGCACACACACGCACAAACAGACACGCACACACAGACACGCACACACACACGCGCACGCACGCACGCCCACACACCTTGAGTCAGCAGGTGTTTTTAAAAATAGACTTTAAACCTTTTTTTGCTTACGCATTTAAGGCATTGTTTTATGCATTTGTCTGTGTCTGCGCCTGTTTTCATTGTGTCACTGCATTTGACTGACTGTGTAGGCATTTGTAGCTCCCAAAAATATCCTGGTTTGGGTTTGATGGCCCTTTATAAATAAACTTGAGCTTCAACACAAAGTTTCTAAAAGCATAGACCTCATTACATTGATATATGCTAACACACACACACACAGCTCACGACACATAACTAACAGTACGGCTAACAGTAGCTCGTTTACCAACTTCCCAACTAATAACGGTGCAGCCCCAAGCGTGATGCCACGAGGCAACACACCCTCCTACAAAACACCGCAGCAGGTGAGACGTTGACGACGTGACGGAGATCAGTGCATGAAGGGAAGCAGGAGATAAAACCGCACGTCCTTTGTCCAACCAAACATTTGTAATCATTGAACTTCTTCAGAGCGTGGTCCCATCCCTCTTTATACACCGGCCGTCTCCGGATTCTTTGTGTGTCTACTGCCCCTCCTCTCCTCTCTGACCCCCCTGTAGGCTCTGGGCCTGGAGCCGTCTACTGCCCCTCCTCTCCTCCCTGACCCCCCTGTAGGCTCTGGGCCTGGAGCCGTCTACTGCCCCTCCTCTCCTCCCTGACCCTGACCCACCTGTAGGCTCTGGGTGCCCCTCCTCTCCCCCCTGACCCCCTGTAGGCTCTGGGTGCCCCTCCTCTCCCCCCTGACCCCCCTGTAGGCTCTGGGTGCCCCTCCTCTCCCCCCTGACCCACCTGTAGGCTCTGGGTGCCCCTCCTCTCCCCCCTGACCCACCTGTAGGCTCTGGGTGCCCGTCCTCTCCCCCCTGACCCACCTGTAGGCTCTGGGTGCCCCCTCCTCCTCCCCCCTGACCCACCTGTAGGCTCTGGGTGCCCGTCCTCTCCCCCCTGACCCACCTGTAGGCTCTGGGTGCCCGTCCTCTCCCCCCTGACCCACCTGTAGGCTCTGGGCCTGGAGCTCCACAGCCTCCAGCGAGCCGGTCAGCAGGCGGAAGCGGGACACGGAGTAGCGGCCCTCCATCAGGTGGCCGTTGATCTCCTCCGACGCCCGCTTGTACGCGCTCCACTGGTCCAGCACCGAGCGCAGGCTGATCTTCAGCTGGCCGATCTGACCGCGTTGGATGTAGGACAGATACCAGGAATGGATAAAGAGATACCATATAACGTGACATACACATAGGTCTTGAACTATCCGATCAGACCGCAAACTCATTTAACCGAATCTCAGCCGGCAGATCAGACTGCCAAAAGTGGTGGATCTAAAATGGATATCAGACATAATACACATAGAGGTTAACTGAAGATACAGACGTTCCCTTGGAACATTACAGATTACATAAAAAAGAAAAGAAGAGGGAGACACAGAGCTGAGAGAATGAGAGAGAAAGAGGGAGGGAGGGAGAATGCGTGAGAGCGTGAAGGAGAGAGGGAGACTTACCAAGTGGTCCAGGTTGGCCCAGGTGTGATTGACACCCTGGAGGGTCTCCATGACGATAGCGCAGGCTTCATCCGTCTTGTTCTGGACGAGGGCACAGCCCTGCTCCTCCACCCGCTCCAGGTCCCTCTCCTTCTCCTTCAGCAGCTCCTCCATCTCCTGAAGGAGAGACAGCATGCCATCACAGGTGTGAGGACTCCACCATCCTCTCACCACCAGCAGACAGCAGCGTGGTCGAAGAATACGACAGGAGATTAAAGAGGGTGTTATCGGGGTGTTAACTAAACCCTCGTCTACAGCACCGTGGGGGGGGAAGCATGGTGATGTTGGCCGTTTCTGATTGGTTGAAATGAGAGCCAATACCAAACAGAACAATTGTAAACGATGTCAACGCGTTTCACCACAGACGCTGTTGGTTGCTATGGCAGAACTGCTTCCTGTTTTGACCTCCAGCCGTGGTGTCCGTGGTACAGGAAGGGGGTGTGGCTACAAGAAGGGGGTGTGGCTAGGCCTTGCCTGGCAGTCTTTCAGGGCGTTCTGCACCGAGGTCAGGTCCTCGATGCGGTGCTTTCTCTTGAGTCTCTCCTCCTGGGAGAGCATCCAGGACTTGAGAGCCTGGACGCTGCTCTCGTACTCCTGCCACATCTCCAGCAGGCTCTCCAGGAACTGGATCTGAAAGCACAGCGCCGACAACCACAAGGTTTTTAAAAAACAAAAATGTCATGCATATGAAATGCACATCGCCACCACGCCTCTGTCTGCACCCCACTGTCTGGCATCAGAGATAATGATTATTAGAATGAATTCGAACTGCTGCAATTTGTATGTTTTTCTTTCAAATCGCGCTCTCTCAATTCCACCACCAAAGGATTTCAAGAAATAAAAAAAAACCAGGGCGACAGCCCTCTCACCCTCTCTGTGATGCGTCCCTGCAGGATCTGCCAGCGTCGGTTCATGGCGCCCAGGCGCTCGGCGAAGTCGGTCTTGTCGCTGCGCTTGCTCTCGGCGTCCTGCCCCCCGCTCTGCAGCATGGACTGGTTGACGAAGTCCACCGTCAGCTGCTTGCAGCTCACGTCCACCCGGAAGCCCTGCAGCATGGGAGAGGCACTCCGCTGGTCACGACTAGGGGGGGGGAGCCCATCGTCAACCCCCCCCTGGTCGAAACATGACTGTGAGGACGGGGAACGAGGGGAGGAAGCCCATCATCAACCCACCCCCTGGTCGAAACATTACCCAGATGATGCAGACCTATGGGAGGTAATCGATCGTCAACCCCTCTTACCTGAACTTAACTGTCAAGACGTGGAACTAGGTGGTCGATCGTCAAACCCGCCCTGATCAAACGTTACTTTAAAGAGGTGGAACAAGGAGAGGTAGTTGACCGCCAAACATCCCCCTTATTCGAAGCGTAACTCTGAAGAAGTGGATCATCGTCAAGCCATCCATTCAAACATCTAGTTTGAAGCCTCGAAGTGAGGAGAAGTAGCAGATTTTACAAACCCCTGATCAAACGTCTACCCGGAAGCCCTGGAGCAAGGGCAACTCGCCGTTCGAACCTGATCGACACATCTACTCTAAAGGAACTCGCAGACCACCAGCCCCGATACAAAGCCCCAAACTAGAACTTCTGCAGTAAGTAAACGCTCAGGTCAGGGTGGGGTCAGGGTGGATCCCGGGGGCGTCCCCCAGAGAGGCCCTCCTACCTTGTACTTCTGCAGGTAGTCCTGGACGACCGTGAAGCCCACGGCGCTCTTGAAGTTCTCCTCGTCCTCCTCGATGACGCTCTCCATCAGCGACATCCAGTTGACCAGCTCGGAGATGGCGTGCCGGGACGCCAGCTTCTCCATCTGGATCTGAGCACGGACGACAACCGTGGTGACTGAGCAGGAAACCACCGCACGCGGCTGGATCAGGCGTCCAGCGTGGTGGCGAGAAACAAACAACACAACACACCCGTTCTAGGAGCAGATCATCCTGCTAATCTAATTAGCCCCCGCAGCGGGCGGCTAAAGCCTGCCGCTGTCCGGGCTGCGTGGCCGCGTGCGTGCGTGCGGGGGGGGGTACCTGGTGCAGCTTCTCCTGCACCACGGGGATGCGCGTGAGCAGCTCCGCCCACTGCGCGTCGACGCGCGCCAGGTCCGACCGCAGCGCCGCGGTGTCCACCTTCTTCAGCCGCAGTAGCTGGTTGCCCTCGGCGAGCACCGAGGTCTTCAGAGAGGCCCTGCCCTCCACCTCTTTGGAGAACTCCTGCGGCGGGATGGTTGGACGACGGGTAGGAGGGATAAGGAGACAGGTCGGAAGGGTCAGAGGGCGGGACGCAAGGCCGGTGGGACGCTTTGGCCTTATGGTAGACGTTCAACAGGGTTTACTGAGTTCATTTGGGTAACTGAACACAGTGTTTACCAACTTGTTTCAACAGACAACCATTAACATTAGCAGATGGATAATCCGGTGAACCAACACACCACGGACCTATGACAAAACCTCGACGTGACATGACATGACGGGGGGGAACTCACCAGGAAGGCGGCCAGGTGGTCCCTGACGCTCTCCAGCTCTTGGGGTACCAGCACCGCCTGGGTGTTCCAGAAGTCCAGCCGCTCCAGGGCCGACTGCAGCCAGCCAACCAGCTCTGTCCACTCCCTCTGGTACCTGGGAGACATGGACCATTACCCCCCAGCCTTCAACAGCAAGATAAAGATCCCAAATCATGCTTTTTGGGGGTTAATAATTGCATTTGGGGGATACTACTAGAATAGGGTTACATGCCTGCATGTAAGAAAGACCCCTTATTATTCTCACACTGTTTAATTTCTGCAGAACCAATTTCAGCGTCTTTTGAAAAACTTTCTGCTTTGTCATGTATATACTGTAATAGATTATTGCAGAATCGCTGTATGGCGATTGCGGGCCATGTATGGCGCATGGGTTCGTATGGTGAGGTACCCTGTGATCCCCACCCCTGCTCTGGACCCCTGGCGGCGGCCCTCACCTGGTCCAGTGCTTGAGCACGGCGTCCAGCCGCTGCAGCTCCCTGGAGACCCGGGTAGTGTGGCCCAGCCAGTGCTCCCCCAGCAGGGCCAGCTGGTTCTCCAGCACCGGGCAGCTGACCTGCAGCAGCAGCCGCTTGCCCTCGTCCAGCACCTGGTACAGCTTGTGCTGCTGCTCCGTCAGCCGGCCCTTCAGGCCCTGGGGGTGGGGGGGGGATGTGTGTTTCAAATGGATGTAATGTTGGTCTAGTACATGTAGGCGTAGCCATCGGGGATTCACCTGATGGGCTTGTCCTGTGTCACGGGACAAGCCCATAAGACAAGGGACAAGGGACAAGTCCATAAGACAAGGGACAAGGGACAAGCCCATAAGACAAGGGACAAGGGACAAGCCCATAAGACAAGGGACCAAGCCCATAAGACAAGGGACAAGTCCATAAGACAAGGGACAAGCCCATAAGACAAGGGCCAAGCCCATAAGACAAGGGACCAGGATCAAGGGCCAAATCCATAAGACAAGGGCCAAAGGACAATCCCATAAAACAAGGGACAAGTCCATAAGACAAGGGACAAGCCCATAAGACAAGCGACCAGGGACAAGGGACAAGCCATACAACCATAAGACAAGGGACAAGTCCATAAGACAAGGGACAAGCCCATAAGACAAGCGACCAGGGACAAGCCATACAATTACGGAACTAGAGTGATTATAACATAACTGTTGTTTTAACATCATGGATTCTTGAAAGAATATTCATTAAAACATGAAGAGGAACTAATAACCATTGTTGAGTGAATGACACACAACATAACCCATGGAGACCTATGGGATTGGGAACCAGAAGAATCCTGTGAGCACATGTTTGATTTTCTCTTCAGATAAGGTCTGGCTCCCAGACCTTTTGATTCGTCTGCAAATGCCAGGCTGTTTCTACATCTGCTAGAGTCACATTATTCATGAGCCTGTGAGACTTGTCTGATTCCCAGGCTATCGGAGACCTGTGATTGAATCAACTAATCACATGACACAGTCACATCTAAGACCATCATGAATTATTATTATATTGTTTTGATCTATTTTTTAAGATTATTTTTGAAGGTTTCATCCATTTTATTGTACAGTAAGATGGGAAGGTAAGGGAGAGCGAGGGGACGACAGACGGCTAAATGACCAAGGGCAGGAATTGACCGGGGTCGCTGAGGTAAAGAGTGGGCCTTAATGGTACGCGCTCTGCCAGGAGAACCACCGGGCGGCCCCGGTCATTAAGCTGTTTTCTGAGGATCAGGTTCAGCAGAACAAACAACGGTACCTGATATAAGGAGATCCTTTCGTTGAGTCTCTCTTCCGTCTCCTCCACCAGACCGACGGTGGGGATGCTACCTTCCACGGCCTCCAGGTGGCGGTATAAACACTGGTAGTCCTGCACCAGGCGGCACCACGTCTGACCCGGGAAACAGAGGGTTTGGATAATAAGTAGATAGAACCGCTTTTCATTGTTACACTCCTAAACGATGCGACAGGCCATACATATTTGGCCTGTTAAGCCCTGTGAGACTGTAATGGTGATTTAAGTGCTATGCAAATAAAATTGAATTGCATTGAATTGATTGGAATCATTCATTTTATTTTGAACTCAAGACTAAATTGTAAATCTACGGTTTGCGTGCGACATCCGGCAGTTTTCCCATGTCTGGTGTATTTAACGTAAATTTTCCCCAAAAATAATTAGATTGTTATTATTATTTAATTTGGATTACTTTGCACAATCATTTACACGATAAACGCTCCAAATACAATCGGATGGATCCATCTTCTCCAGAACGTTCCAATGGAAACACCACACACATCCACCCTCCTCCGTCCAGAGACGGAGCCCGCCCGGCAGCCCTCACCTCGCGGACGCCCTCCAGCTCCACCCCCCGGCTGTGGGCCTCCCTGAGCACGGCCTGGGCCTGGCCCAGCGTGGCCTCCAGCGCCTGGCTCTCCTTGGGCAGCACCAGCCCGCTGATCTTCCTGAAGTACGTCTCCGTCAGGATCATGTGGGACTCCAGGCCCTGGAAGAACTCCTGCAGAAGACCGCTCACTGCTTGGTCATTTAGCAAAGGGGCTTTTTAGTTCCAAGGACCAGCATATTCATAAAAACAAATTGCGGACCGGTATACAATTTTTATGCCTTCAATTTAAGGTGCATCGTTTTTGAAACAAAGGATGCAGCTGTTTTTCAAGATTGTTTATGTGTCATATTCACAAACCATTAAAGCAACAGAAATATATGAGTCTAAGGCCCCCTTCAACAATGTAATAATATGAAATAATACAATTTCTAAGAGAAACGCAAGAAAAGTCACCTGAGGCTTAAATAAACACAAAAGTAGTGCAAAAATGAAAAATCCTTTTTAGATTCTTCTAGGAAATATTTCAAGGCCCGGTTCTAAGGGGGCCAAGGACCGGCTCCGGTCCGCGGACCGGGGGTTGGGTATCACTGACTTAGCAGACACTCGCATCCAAAGCAACTGACGCTGACTTTGGAGATCATTTTGAGGAATGAGCAGGGAGGGGTTAGGTCATGTTCCCCTATACTAGAAGACTGGGGACATGAGGGTTGGAACCCAGAACCTTCCAGACCCCCGAGTCAAACACCAAAACCATTTCTTCAGGACGCTGGTTTCAAAGGGAGAACGTTTCTCCCACCTTATGCTTGTCCAGTAGATTCTGGACCTCGTCCACAGAGCTAGCCGCGATCCTCTGGTCGGCGGCCATCTTGTCCTGGGCTGTGTCCACCAGGTCGGTGAGGTCCTGGAGGGCCCGCTCGTACTGCTCCTTCAGGGCCATGTTCTGGTTCAGCCCGCTGCGGCGCGAGCCCACCGTCATCACCAGCTCCTCGTACGAGTCCTGGAGCAGACACAGAGGGGTGAGACACGGTACAGGAACACAGAGGGGTGAGACACGGTACAGGAACACAGAGGGGTGAGACACGGTACAGGAACACAGAGGGGTGAGACACGGTACAGGAACACAGAGGAGTGAGACACGGTACAGGAACACAGAGGGGTGAGACACGGTACAGGAACACAGGGGGGTGAGACACGGTACAGGAACACAGGGGGGTGAGACACGGTACAGGAACACAGAGGGGTGAGACACGGTACAGGAACACAGAGGGGTGAGACACGGTACAGGAACACAGAGGGGTGAGACACGGTACAGGAACACAGAGGGGTGAGACACGGTACAGGAACACAGAGGGGTGAGACACGGTACAGGAACACAGAGGGGTGAGACACGGTACAGGAACACAGAGGGGTGAGACACGGTACAGGAACACAGAGGGGTGAGACACGGTACAGGAACACAGAGGGGTGAGACACGGTACAGGAACACAGAGGGGTGAGACACGGTACAGGAACACAGAGGGGTGAGAACGCGGTACAGGAAACACAGAGGGGTGAGACACGGTACAGGAACACAGGGGGGTGAGACACGGTACAGGAACACAGAGGGGTGAGACACGGTACAGGAACACAGAGGGGTGAGACACGGTACAGGAACACAGAGGGGTGAGACACGGTACAGGAACACAGAGGGGTGAGACACGGTACAGGAACACAGAGGAGGAAGCATCACAAACATTTGACACTATATATATATATTTTTTTTAATGTAATTCGCTGTATAGCGCATTTCAGCACTATAATCAACGGTGGCTGGTACCACTACCATTTGAACACTTTACACATACACTTTACACTTAACTACAACTCATTACTTACTATTACTCATTACATATTACTCCTGTATAAGAATTGGACTCTTGTGTACTTAAAAAGGAATAACAGTGATTCTGATCCTGATCCTGACTAAAGGACGGTGGAGTCAGTGGTTGGGTGGTGTATGGTCTGGGTACAGAGTGGGGCTCTGTTGGGGTACCTGGAGTCAGTGGTTGGGTGGTGTATGGTCGGGTACAGAGTGGGCTCTGTTGGGGTACCTGCAGTCAGTGGTTGGGTGGTGTATGGTCGGGTACAGAGTGGGCTCTGTTGGGGTACCTGCAGTCAGTGGTTGGGTGGTGTATGGTCGGGTACAGAGTGGGCTCTGTTGGGGTACCTGCAGTTTGAGCAGCTTGTTGGTGGAGGGCTGGTCTGCCTGCAGCACCACCCCTCTGCTCTTCAGCTCCGTGATCCGCTGCTCAAAGCCTCTCAGGTTGTCCTCCGCGTCGCCGATCACCTGGGGACCACAGACCACCCTCGTCAGCAGCCCATAATAAGCCCCCCAGCCATGGTTGGAGCTCAGTGGCACCCAGGGTACCGTTGAACCCCGTGTTTGGGATCTGTACCTCCAGTTGTTGGGAGGCGGGTTTGTCCATGGCGCCGGCTAGCGTCTGGAGGATCTGGCACTTGGTTTCGATCAGAGCGGTCTGGAGCAGCTGCAGCTCCGTCTGTGGACCCAAACGGATGATAACACCGAACACAAGACAACACCGCCCTGCCGACAAAGGATCCTTCTTTAACTGAGGAAGTAGAGTTTAACTTGAAATGTGATTTCAATCGTCTTTGACCTCAGGTACGGTCGTGAATGACCTTTATCTCCCCAGACCCCCTCACAGCACTAATAAATTCAAATTAATTATCAATAATTAATGAATAATTATTAATAATTCAGAATTTCTTTTTATTCTTATTATCAAACTTAGGAACCGTAATTCATCAAAATGTATTATAAAAGGAATATTATTATTAAGGATTCATTTTGAAACAGCGGCGAGACCTGATTGGCCGTGAGCTGGTGCATCCTGGTCCTCATGTGGTCGCAGCGCAGGCTGAGGGCGGAGCCCAGCGCGGCCAGCCGCTCCCTCAGGCAGTCCAGGGTGTCCCCCACCAGGCCGTCCTCCAGCAGGGCCGGCTCGGCGGGGCCCAGGGCCCCCGGTCCGGACAGCAGGGTCTGGCTGTGCCTCACCTCCTCAGCCACGGCCCGCACCTCACTCTCCAGGGTCTGACACACACACACACACACACACACACACACACACACACACACACACACACACACACACACACACACACACACACACACACACACACACACACACACACACACACACACACACACACACACACACACACACACACACAGAGACAGAGACAGAGACAGAGACAGAGACAGAGACAGACAGACAGACAGACAGACAGACAGACAGACAGACAGACAGACAGACAGACAGACAGACAGACAGAGGATTTAAATCCTTTGCTCTCGGTATGGTAGTATATAGACTATGTAATGTTACGGGTACACCTTTAATTTCTTTTTTATTGAAACGAATTTTTAACAAATAGTTATAGATTCAAACAATAACATGTGAATGTGAGGTACAAACCAATTTGGTTTTAATAAAATGAAAGGCTTTTGAAGACGTTGTAAAATATAAAGACTATATAATAATAAAACAAGGATAGATTCTTACCTCTCGCCTCTGAAGACATTAAAACAGTTAAGACTATAATAATATAACGACATCTTACTTTTGAAGAAGTATTGTCATATAAAGACCATATTAGTACAACAGCACACCTCCTGCTTCTGAAGGAGCGTCTCGGGGTTCTCGGTGAGCAGCACAGAGCCGGAGAAGAGGGTGTTCTCCACGTGGTCCAGCCAGGAGGACGAGGACGAGACGGCCGCGTACAGCTGCTGCTCCGCCTGGGACCCCCCTCGCTGCAGGCCCCCCGGCTGCAGACACACAACAGCATCAGCATCAACAACGCTGGAGCGCTGGGCGATAGGTGGACTTCACTATCTGGATGGGAGACGTCGTCTTTTTGAAAACAATGAATAACAGACGGGCCGGCGCACCTGCATGTCTGCGTCCTCCATGGTCCGTCTGAAGCCGTCGAACAGACACTTGATGGACGCGGTGTCGTGGGGCTGCGCCTGGTCTGTATACAGAGACCCCGGCGGGGTCACTCCGGAGGTCCTGGAGTAGACCTGGAAACCCCCCCCCCCACCACAGGGAGGCAGAGAGCCCATCAGCACAAGAGCCCTCGTCTCATAGACCACGACAAACACCAAAGATGAAGAGGAGGATCTGTTCTTCCTCGCGTAGCAGTATATGACTCTTCACTTTTTCCTACTTGCATTATTTAGTTCTTGAAGTCTAGACGTGCACTTTGGTGAGCTGGACTATTGTTGTGGACACTTGGCGACACTTTGAAATGACGGATGTCTACTGAAACTGTTTGCACAACAACCAGGTTTTCTTTGGCGGCTCTGCCCATTTTGACTTTAAAACTAGCTTGTGCCGCACTTTGATTGTTCTCAGCCTAAATGGAGATGGATATAACATGTGTATGCATAGGGCTTGGAATCCCAGGGAGCATTGGTAGTAATGCTGTGTTGGTCATTATTTTGCGACAAATTCTGAAATTAGTTTTCATCATGTTGAGACAATGTTGTGTTTGATACTGCCACATCAGTTCTCATGTAAGATGTGGGAAACATGTTTTCATTTGCCTAGCTCACGGAGCATTCACCATGTTTTAGGATTTGGCATTACTACCGCGCAATGGCGGTGTATCGGCAACTAATTAAACCCATGATGCATTCTGATGTACAGCCCCTGTTGGCTGCTGCTCACACGACGACAACGACGTGTGAATCCATCAGCCTTGCCCTAGCCCTCCTCCCAGTCCTCCCATGAGGGGTCTTTACCGGCTGCTGGTGCTCCTGCTCCAGGGTCTTGTGCAGCAGCTGCAGTTTGGTCCTGAGCTCCAGTCTCAAGCTCTCCCAGCGCTGCCTGCTCTGCTCCTGGCCGGCCTGGGCCTCCCTCTCCGCCAGGGCCTCCGCCGAGAAGGGCGCCGTGGTGCTGGGGGAGGGTGGGGGGGGGAGAGGGTGAGGAGGTGGTCAATTTATAGGTGTTCTTTGCATTCCCCTTGATTGGGAATTTATTGGGAACTTTCGTCTATATTTCGTCTTATTTATTGTCGTATTGGTTTACAGAGGCAGGTTAACGGGTTGTACAGCCCTGTATAACCATGGTTCTGTGAGCTGTTTGAATAGCATGCTGAGGGATGGATGGATCCGCTGATTGGCTGAGTGTTGACAAGCTCTGTGATGTTTGGCTGCATGGTGAGAAGCTGAATGCCGATTGGCCCGTGTGTCGACAAGCTGAATGCCGATTGGCCCGTGTGTCGACAAGCTGCACGCTGGTTGGCCGTGTGTCGACAAGCTGTGTGGTGATGGGGCGTGCGTTGACATGCTGCATGACGATTGGCTGTGTATTGTGGCTCTCCATGCTGATTGGCTGCGTCAAAGGACTGCATGCTGATTGGCTGATACCTGGCACTGCTAGGCGAGGCCTGCTGGATGAGGATCTCCTCTCCTCTGCTGGCCACCGACTGGAGCAGCTTCTTCTGCTCTGACAGCTGCTCCTCTAGCTCCTGCAAAAGGGAGCAAGTGTTCAGTCATGTATCTCCGACCTAGTATCTGTTAGGGCTCTGACCAGTGTTGCCAGATTGGGCGGGAAATCTGGCCCAACCTGGCAACCTGGCTCTGACACAGTACCACAGCTAAACCATGTAGTTTTGCACTGCAAAAATGTAGTACACATCATAGTGCTTAATGCGGTCTAATGTCGAAAATGTTCCCCTCCATGAGCTCTTGTTTACAGCCAGTACCACAGCTGGCTACATATACTATCTATGTAGTTTTGCACTGCAAAAATGTAGTACACATCAATAGTGCTTAATGCGGTCTAATGTCAAAATGTTCCCCTCAATGCAGTTCTATTTTGTTTCTCATCAGCCTGGAGTTGCCCAGAGGGCAGTCTGCCAAGGACTGGTTCAATAATCACCGTATTATTAACCTCACAATGTAAAATAAGGAGAGAGGACGCCACCACAATAATGGTTCAAATATTATTATTATATTCTGAGTCTGTTTTGCTCTGACTGTCCCCATGTCCCTTTGTTGTGAAGAACCAAAGCCATGGGCTTCTGTTCAGTTCATAAACTGTTTCACTGGCGATATTAGCCCATATGCACAACCCCTCCCTCCCTCCCTCCTCCCCCAGCCTGGACTGTCTCTCCTACTGTTTCCATTATTCTCTTTCTTTGTCCATATTTGATGCTGGTTTCTAGACTTTATCCTTGCACTGTTGTACTTACTTGTGCTACAGCCATGACACCTATTCTCCTAGAGCACCTTACGATGCAGACTGGATCGACAGGGTCAGTCCCTGCCCTGTTACTGCAACCAGCTCATGCTTACACTTTTATTTTACTATCTTTTATTGTCCGTGTTATTCATGTGGATTATGAATAATATCATCCTGTTTATGTTATGTGTATGCTGTGTGTGATGTCTTTAAGCTACTGTTTTTTTTTGTTACTTTCCCCTGGGGTTCAATAAAGTATCCATCTATCGATCTATCCATCTGCCTGAATCTGCGCCCCCGTGTTTAGATTGTTGTGACAGTAAAGTGTTTGAATATGGAGGGCGACCTTCCGCCTCTTGAGGCTGTCCTGGCGCTGCTGGCAGCGGGTGGTGTGGGCCTGGGCCAGCCAGTCCTGGGAGCTGGGGCTGTAGGACGGACTGGAGTCCGAGCCGCTGGACTCCTGGTCCAGCAGACATCCCTGATAGGAGCGGGGGACAGAGGAGATCAGTCACATAGAGAGAGATTTGATATTTTTAGGAAGGGTGACACATGCATGAAGGTAAGGGTATCGGTAGGAGTGTATTACTTTGTTTTTTTGTTTTTACTGCTTTAGTCATTCAGCTCCTCCTCTCCTTCACACCTCCTACTCCTCTCCTCCTCCTCCACTCCTCTCCTACTCCTCTCCTACTCCTCTCCTCCTCCTCTCCTCCTCCTCTCCTCACCTGGATGCTTCCCTGTCTCTCCAGCAGCATGCCCTGGAGCTCCTCCAGGCTGTCCTTCAGCGTTACCAGCTTCCCCGCCAGCCTCTCCGCCTCCTCCTTGGTGGCGTGTCCTCCCTCTCCTCCTCCTCCTCCTCCTCCTCCTCCTCCGCCCCCCTCCGTCTGCAGCAGGCTCTGGCTGTGGAGGGAGAGCTCGGCCAGCGCCAGCACCTTCTCCTCGATCTCCAGCAGCATGTTCTGCAGCAGCAGGAGCAGAGACGCCAGCTCAAACATGCTGCCTCCTCCCCCCCCCCCCTGGGGAGCGCCCGCCGGAGGAGGTCAAGAGGAGCAGAGTTCCAGGGTGGTCTCCCCCTGCGTCTCCCTCTCTCTCCCCTAACCCGGCAGCTCTCCCTGGGCCGGGACTAGCGAGGGCCGCTCCCTCCTCTGCTCTCCTCTCCAGCCCACCTCCCGGGCCTCCTCCCCTTCCGTGCGTCCTGTGAGCGGTAATCCCTCGCGCCACATCCCCCCCCGTCCCGTCCCGAGGCCACCACGCACGTCCTCACGACCACAACAAACCCTCAGGAGCAGCTCTTAAGAGCTTCGGTCCTGGCCCCGGATCAACTAAAGACCCCCATCGAGATGTAGGACCCCGTCCTCTGTTGTCGTGGTCTCACAGCTTTCTGTTGTCCTGCACACGCTCAAGAGGCTGAAGGCAGGTGGTTTACCCCTCCCCAGGTGTAGCGCTGAACCTCCTCTCTGAACCCACTCACGCACGCCAGGATTTCCGCCTTGATCCATTCACCACGTAGCGCGTCCCGGCTCTGCACGCAACAGCCAATCCCGTCAGCGGGATCGGTAGCTCATTTAAATTCTACACCCCCCCCATGGCCCAGCCCCATTGGCCTTGCCTTGTCTAGCAGGCTCCCCCGGCTGCTTAGAAGATATCTGCATAATCTTCTTAGCAGCTAGCGCGCTACAGCCACTTAGCCGCACCGCTACGTAAAGGCTGAGTATGCTATTGCTCTTGTTTACCCTCTGACATTTCATGACCCCTAACCCCCCTCCCCAACCCCCCCCCCCCCGCCACACATATACACACACACACACACACACACACACACACACACACACACACACACACACACACACACACACACACACACACACACACACACACACACACACACACATACCTCTCCCCCCCACAATATTAACTTAAAGTACTTTATTGTTCACTTGTAAAACTTTTAAAAAAGGGCAACAATATTTACCAATATATGGTATAAAAAAAGTTATATCCAATGGCATAATCACGGTTATTTATTAGGATGGGAGGGGAGGGGAGGAGGGGAGAGGAAGGAGCGGAAGGAGAGGAGGGGAGGGAGGAGGGGACGAGAGGGAGGAGAGAGGAGAGGAGGAGGAGAGGAGGGGAGGGAAGGAGGGAGGGAGAGGAGGAGGAGGAGGGGAGGAAGGAGGGGAGGGGAGGAGGGGAGGAGGAGGAGAGAGGGAGAGGGAGAGGAGGGGAGAGGGGAGGAGGAGGAGGGGAGGGAAGGGAGGAAGGAGGGGAGGGGAGGAGGGGAGAGAGAGGAGAGGAGGGAGGGGAGGGGAGGAAGTAGGCTGAGGTACCTGACAGTCTTCCAGCTGGGGCTCCATGTCCTCTCTCCCCCTGAGGCGGGGGCTGCAGGATGGCGCCGATGCCCCCGCGGGCGCCGGCCAGCCAGCGGCCCAGCGCGTCCGCCTGCCCCAGGTACAGCTGCACCGGTTTGTCCTGCTGCTGGCGCTCCAGCCGCTCGCTGAAGCGCTCCTGATAAGGGGCGCGGGGGGGGGGGGGGGTGTGGGGGTCACATTCTGTTCCTCTAACTGCCCTTCGTTGGGTGGGCCTTTTCCCTGACCCTCCAGGGAAGGTCGAGGAGCAGGCGCTCCATCTGATTAGGCAGGGCGACGTCTCCCTGGATGACATCCTGAGGAGGTCCATCCATTGTTTACTACCATCTGGTTAACCAATACGATAGTTTGACGGGGGAGCAGAGCTGATCTCAGCACCCTGAGACGGTAGATCTGTCTGCCACTGTATAGGGAGGCCTTGCTTTGGCCAATGCCTTTGACTTCTCCTATGGGAGGTCTTAGAGAGACGAAGGGGGAACTCCCATCTGAGGCCTCGGATTATTGTATGTTTGTTGTATATTTTTCTATGTTTATTATGAATAAGTTCGGAAGACTCTTTGTTCTTAAACAGTTTAGACAGAAACCGATTGGCGTGGTGCAAAATTCCCCCCACAATAAGCCAGGGGATGACCCTAGCACCAGTCTAGAGCCCAACACCCCTCGATATCAGGGGTCCCTGCTGGCGTTACCTCCAGCAGCTGTTGCTTCCCAGAGGCCTTCATGTGGATGGTGGCCATCCTCTGGGCCAGCACGGCCAGGGACGACTGCATGGCCAGCTGGTCCGCCGTGTCGCCCACGCCCGCCGCGTCCCCGCTCAGGTCCTCCGAGAAGCTGGCCTGCAGCCCGTCGATCTCCCCCTGGAGCGCCTGGATCTCCGACGTCAGCTCCTGCGGGGTGTGGGCGTGTAATGTGTGTGTGTGTGTGTGTGTGTGTGTGTGTGTGTGTGTGTGTGTGTGGTGTGTGTGTGTGTGTGTGTGTGTGTGTGTGTGTGTGTGTGTGTGTGTGTGTGTGTGTATGTGTGTGTGTGTGTGTGTGTGTGTGTGTGTGTGTGTGTGTGTGTGTGTGTGTGTGTGTGTGTGTGTGTGTGTGTGTGTGTGTATGTGTGTGTGTGTGTGTGTGTGTGTGTGAGAATTTGTGATTAGCATAGGAGTACCACAGAATTATAAGGCCACTGTACTTTGAGTTTAAGGTGTGTTCGTGTTGTGGTGTATACGTTCTTCAAACCGCTCTACTCGTGTGAGGTTGGATAATCAACATTTTTATTAGTAAGTTTATTATTAAATTATAAATAATAGTTCCGCAATAAACATTGGATCTGATAATCAATCTATACACTTAATGTCGCACAATACGAAATTTTCTTGGAGTGCGCAGTTAACACACAATCGGTTTGAATTTGGATTTTGATTGACAAAAGTTTGAATCCAATCGACTGCCAGATCATTACCGCGGCGAGAGGAGGGCGGGTCTGGGGGCGGGTCTGGGGGCGGGGTCTAACCTGATGGGCCTCCTTGAGGCAGGTGGGGCTACTGTCCCCGGGCAGAGCCTGGCCCAGCTGGGCCTCTAGACCCTCCATCTTAGCGGAGATGGACTGCAGGGAGCCCTGGTAGCGCTGCTGCTTCTCCAGGGCCTCGTACAGAGACTTTTGCTTCTCGCTGATCTGAGGGGGGAGAGAGAGAGAGAGGGGGGCAGGGCTTATCTCGTGGCGCCATCGTCGCTATTATGGGCGGCTAGCAAAATGAAGGCGGGCCATCATCCTTTAGATCTCTTCTGAAGAGCCGTTCTATAGATGTCCTCATGTATCACGTCATGCTACGCTTTTATCAGATCTTTTTATTTATCTTCAGAACATTGAATTTTATTTATGTTTTCATCAATTCACTTTATTTTACTCCATTATATAACAAACGCTGATTTAATTTTAAGCATTTTTCCTCTTTCTTCCAAAGAAAGAAATGGATCCAAGGATGACAACAAAACACTTTATACCTTACCATAATATTAATAATAATATACAATTACTGTTCCTCTAAGGAACTGGCAGAGAAGCGTCAACATCCTCACTTTAATACATCGCTAAAACAGTGATAATAGTCAGCCACACGCACCACGTTCTTGAGGGTTTCCCAGGACCTCTGCAGGTCGTCCAGGTTGGCCACGGTGTCAAAGGTGGGGTCGTACAGCTGCTGGACGGGGGCTCTGGTGAGGGTCCCACGCCCCGCCTACAACCACACATCCACCACACAGTCGGTGTCAACACCCGCGGACACTCAGGTTCTCAATGCAAAGAACGGGGCACACATCGAATGAACATGGCCCTAGGTCCCTTTGACTAGATTAGACTGGACATGACAACAGACTGCTGTGAGGACAACACATGCGGACAGTGTCCTCATAAATTGATCAATCAGAGAGTTTCTCATCCTGAAATATATATATAAATATATATATATACTGTGACTGAAAGGATCTGGGTTTGATCCCTCATGACTAAGTATTAACAATTAGCACCATATATCTTTATCTTTCTAGATATATTTATATATCTAGATATATATATAGGGGAGTAAGTACCCTGCTGGCAGCGGTCTGGGTGTGTGCAGCGAGGGACGGGGGAGAGCTGCTGGTCGGGGGGGAGGACAGCTCGCTGGGGACCCCGTCCTCCCCTGATTCCTCGGTGACAGGGGACAGCAGGGTGTGGCACCGGCCCGCCGTCACCTGGAGGCAGAGACGGCGGGTCATAAGAAGACAGACACGGGGCACAACGGATGGTTCACTTTGATCCGGCACTGCGACTAGGGCTGTAGGTACGATGTAAGAGCTAGGCTTTGAGTGTCATCAGTTAGAAATGGGGTTGGCTATTAGTGAGGGAAAGGCCACTTCTGATGACCAATGTTCCCATACAGAACAGATATTCTCACAGAGCATTTCACTCACTAAGGGCTGGCTTTCTGACCAATCAAGGAACCTTTTCCATTACTTTTCCAGGGAATCCGTCTTGTCTGTCAATCCTCAAAAGCTCACTCTTTCTGCATTCTTCTTTCTCTTTTCAACTCTCAAAACTTTACAGCATCTTTAAGTTAACCACCAGTATGTTTCAAAGTTGAGTGAGACAAAGAGTGAGTGAAATATAAATTCATTCATTTTGTTCAGCGTGTCCTTTCAATTTAGCGAACCATCCGACAGTTGAGCCAGTCTAAAAACGGCGGTGGATTGATCCAGCGCTGATGCGTTTCCTGCTCTGTTACCGTGACGGACGGGGCCCTCTCCTGGGCCCTCTCCTCGTCAAGGTGGTCCAGGCCCACAGGGAGCCCTTCCACGTCGGTGACCGTCAGGAGCATGGTGGCGTGCTTGGCCTTCACTGACACCATCTTGCACTTGGAGTTGAGCGAGGCGATCTGCTCCTGGTAGCCCTTGATCTTCTGGGCCAGCTCCTGTTCACAAGCACACAGAGGGACGGGTTTCACGCACCGTCCATCCCTGAACTCCGTGAGGAATCGAGTCAAACACTGATCTGAACGCGCCGTCTTCCTGGCCCCCGTCAGTGAAGGATATGACTGCGGTCACTTGCCATGCAGACTATGATCGTTCATACTTCCCCAACTCAAAAACAGCAATATTTGTTGCAACACCCGTGTCTTGTTTGTATATTGGTGCGCTCTTTAAAATGGCAATTAGTACTATCTATAAATAAAACAAATGTATTACAATACTGTGATAGTAAATGATATTGATCCACACTGCAGTAACTTCAGATGACATTAGAATGAGTCAACTGTGCCTACAAGCATCACACTAAGGCGCAAATGTGTGCATGTGTGCAATGTGGGACCATGTGAATCCGTGAAGGAGTGTGGATGCGTGACTGAGTGTGTGTGTGTGTGTGTGTGTGTACCTCGTGGTGGATGATCTGGGCCTGCAGCTCCTGGATGCTGCTGGTGGAGAAGGGCCGGTCCTGGATGACCCCGTGGGCCTCCTCGATCAGCCCCTGGAGCTCCCGCACCTCCTGCTCATACTGCTCATACTGCACCACCGACTCCTGGGGGAGGAACACCCACCACATCCTGATGGAGCACCGACCCGCAGGCAGTGCAGCGGCGGGGCTGGGGACGGCAACCCGACTCCAAACCCAGAGAGGCACTGGGTTTGACCCCCAATTCATGACTCCTTGTTAGGGGTCCTGGAGGGGAAGCTGCTGAACCCTCACCTGCTTAAAAACTGTTGGTTCTAAGAGAACTCAAAGTTTGAACTATTTTCAAACGTTCAATGAAGCAAATCAACCTCCCAAATGTATCTGTGTTATTCTATGTTTTTTTTAAACTTTTATGTCTTGTCCTTGTTGTGTTTTTTCCTTTTGTGAAACTGCCAGTATTGCAGGTTTGAACTAAAAAGCACTTGAAAAAACATAAACACAACCCAACAGTGTGACGGCAGACGGGCAGCGTACCTGCAGGATGTTGCACTGCTGTATGGCCACGTGCTGCAGCTGGCTGGCCTCCTGCTGCAGGCGCAGAGCCGTGCGGCAGATGGCCAGGTTGGGCATCACCTCCTCGGGCACGCGCAGCGCACTCTGACACATCTGCACGGCCTGCACCAGCTGCTTGAAGCTCTCCATATCCGCCAGGAGACGCTGACACACACAGTGAGAGAGAGTGAGTGAGTGAGTGAGTGAGTGAGTGAGTGAGTGAGTGAGTGAGTGAGTGAGTGAGTGAGTGAGTGAGTGAGTGAGTGAGTGAGTGAGTGAGTGAGTGAGTGAGGGAGTGAGGGAGAGACAGAGACAGAGAGAGAGAGAGAGAGAGAGAGTAGTGGAGAACCAGGCCACATGTAGGATCTTATCTGATTCAATCAAATGTAATTCCAGAACTTGATTTCCCTTGAAACTTGGTGATGATGGGGACGGAGAGGGGAGGTGACAAAGTCACCATTGAACGGCCAGTGAGGCATATATTTTCCGACACTAGTCAATGAAAAAGAGATGAAATGATTGACATAATCAATAAAAACGAATTGAGGATTTTATTGGTTAACGTCCGAGGGTAGATACGTAACCATCCTCCTTCAAGGAATACAACAGCTAACCCCTGCAAGGCTAGCTAGGAACGGAGCTAACTAAGGCTAACTTGGGTGGTGAGCCTGTCTCCGCGGTTACCTGTCGCTGGACCAGCTGCTCCTTGAGGCTCTGGCGGGCCAGCTCTGGGGAGGTGAGGGTGGTCTGGACCTGCTCCAGGGCCCCGTGGAGGGCTTTCACCTCGTACTCCAGCGCCTCCATACTCTGAGGACACCGCAGGGGCGGGGTTAGGGTGAAAGCTTTTATTAACGTCTACCTGTGTAAATCTATATAGATAGTCGTACATCTAACCCAATATCAAATCCTGCTCTGGTGATGAAGGGGCTGTGTTTTTAAATGTAACAAGCGTGTATACTGTCTTACATGTGTAATAACTGTAAGGAAACGTGTATTAACTGTAACAAATGTGTATTAAAAGTTATGTTACGTGTATTAACTCTCTATCCAGCCTGTGTAATAACTGTATTGATGATGTTTATTAACTGCAGCCTGAATCAGCCTGTGTGATACCCGTGCTGGTGACGTGTGCTAACCTTGTCTGCGTCCTGCAGGCTCTGCAGCCTGGTCTTGATGCTCTGCTGGAGCTCCTCCGCGTGGCGGCTGAGCTCACACACCTGCTGGGTCAGAGCCTCCACCTGCAGCACCTCCGACAGCAGCTCCACCTTCTCCGCCATGGACTCCAGGTCCCCATGGAGCTCCCGGGACTCACGCAGCACCGCCTGAAGGCAGGAGACGGAGTCATTACGAGTGGGCTAGGAGTGACCTAGAACAGACTTACAGGGGGCCAGGTGCAGCTTTGGCCCAAAATGACTTCAAAGTCACATGAAAGAGTCCAGCTGTAGCAAACACATTGATCTTAAGTGATTTCAAGGTTAGTAACGTCACTTTGTTGAGTTGGAAAGTGACTTAAAGATGGAATATGTAATTTTCTGCCACTAGAGGGCTTTTTCATTTTATTTTGCTTTTTTTTTGTCTTTTTATTTTTACATTTTATAATTTATTCTTGATATAATATATGTGTTATGGTTCAATACTGGCATATTTGTAAAGGCATTCTTTATTTAAAATAGTAGTAAAAGTATGTGTGATTCAATGACGAAGAACAGTTTTTATACACAGTGCAATACATTTAATAATACCTTTAAGAAAGGGTTGGTAAAAAGTAAAAAGGTTGCTTTGAGATTAATGCGTTTACATTAAATGAATTAAAAAATATATAAAGTGCAGCTCGATAAGTGCTCTAAAAGTGACGTAGTCAAGCATTTGATATGTGGGCGGTTCCCCTACCTGGTACATCCTGATCTGCTCCTGGAGATGAACGGAGGAGTTCCAGATGATGTTGGCTCTCACCAGGCTCCGGGCCCTCTCGGACCACCTCAGGATGAAGTCCAGCATCTCGTTGTACTCGTCCAGGTAGCAGACAGCCTGGGGAGAAGCAGACACCAGAGAGGTCAGGGTATGGGAAGGGATATGCACTACACATTATCAACAGAGAAGATGATCGTTCACAATATAAAAATAAATATTAATAACTATTGATGTTGCGGCGTTTAATTGTGCTTTTTAGTACACAAGAAACAGTGTGCCTGAGAAATATATAATATATTTTTAAATTAAAACCCCGCCATGCCACGGCCTTGACTTAAGTTCACCTCTATTCAAATCCCTGGATATGCAATGTTTCATCACATTGTCCAGCGCTTAACCTTTTTTAAGGCCAGTTGGTTCCCGCGCGTCGGCTAGCCTGCTGGTATGGTGGTGGATCTCCGACAGCTTGCTCGTAGTATCGCTTAGCTGCTTGGCTAACAGCGGGTTCCTTCGCCCAAACTCCTGTATCGCAGCCTCCAGCTCCGCCAGAGAGCGGCCACAGCTGTCCAAGTCCTCGGCCAGACTCTGAATAGAAAAACAATAGAAAAGAGAAGCTGTATTAATTCCTATTTTTTTTTTACCAGGTGGAGTTTCATTGCAACAGTTCTCACTGTTCTAACTATGACCTTCAGTTCCCTCACCTTGACCTCGTCTTTGGCGTGGTCCACATCTGGGGACTTCTCCTTGAATTTAGCGGAGATGGCTTTGAGCTTCTCCGATACATCGTGGATTTTGGAGCTGAAGTCCTCCTTTATGTCTCTGGTTTTCTGGATTTCCCTCTCTCTGGACAGGACCTGAGACGGAGCAGACAACAGTTTTGCCGATGACACATTTCCTATAGAGGCTGTCTCTAGGATGGATAAAATATAGGATGAATAAAGTAACACAATTATAAAATCTAAAACTATTATAAAATACCGGTACTTTATTTTCATTTTTATGAATCATAATAAATAAAATACATATCTTAAAGTCCCAATGCGTTACATTTCATCAAGCTCGTACCTTAAAATAACCTGGACATATCTGCTGTCAATTCACCAATCAACATTGATTTCAATAATGTTATCAATAAAATCTGATCCTATAACTGAAATAAAAAATGCTGGCTATTCTCTCTCCATGCTGTTAACCTCTCCTTTGTGTTCGACAGTCTTACTCAGACACTCTCACAGAAACCCCTCCCGTTCATCAACATCATATGCTAGTTGTTATTTAGCCTTTTTTCTGAAGTCTGGAGGTCTCCTGCTGACTCACTGATAGGGGTTCAATCTGACATATTGCGACTTTAAATAAAAATATAAACACATTAAAATAAAATGGGAATGCGCTGAATGCTGAGGAGAAGGAGGAGGTGGGGGTGGGACCTGGTCTTCGATGGCGCCCAGAGCCAGGGACACCTCGGCCAGCTGCATGGAGATCTCCGACGGCAGGATGGTGAACAGGTCCAGGTACTTGGTCTGCTGCTGCTCCGCCACCTTGTCCACGGTCTGACGGTAGGTGATCACGTCGCCGTGGACAACCTGCCCACCGCAACATCAGGCTGATTAACCCTGACCCTAACGTGCGTGCATTAAAGCCTCCCCAACGACTGGATCAGCAGAGGGGGATTGGAGTAATCAATGATAATAAGAATAAGAATAATGTTGTTGATTATGTGACACATCTTTTGTTTTTTGTTTGGATATCTCATATCCCATCTTTACTTTTAGTTTTAGATTAATTAATTAAACTATTAAACTAATCTGTCATTTACATTTTTTGTGCTTGTGTATGTGAAGCGCTTTGTAACTGTTTGTTCTAAGAAGGGCAATATAAATAAAGTCTTAGGTACCTATTTACGGAGCAACATCGCTCTGTTTTGGCTCAACTCTACCAGCTGTCTGCTTTGTTTTTTCATTCCGCTTTTTTTCTAGTTGGATTATAGATAGTTTACACTCGGGTGATCGGGTGAATGGTATCCATGAATACATGCATTGACCACTTTTCACCTTGGGGGTGTAGAGTGTGTTATCCAACCTCCATCAGTTTCTGCTAAAGCTTCACTCCGTTCTTGACCCCCTTTCTCGTCATTCCCAACGCGCTCAATGAACTCCAAAGGTGCGCCCACCTCCAGGTTCTGCAGCAGGGCGTCGATGTCCGGGGTGGGGTTGTGGAGCAGCTCCCTGGTCTCCTGGATCCAGGCCTTGATCACGCTCAGGTCCTTCTCCAGCTCCTCCCGCTCCCGCAGCTCCTCGCTGGCCTGGGCGCGCCGGGCCCTGGACTGGGCCAGCAGGCTGGGGGACAGACACAGCGAGAACCTCAGGGTGGAGCCCCAGACATCGCAGTACATTTGGTAGGGGAGGTTATAGTTCCTCAGTATTTGATTAGAATGAGCGCCACTAGAAGGCGGGAGAGTAAGAAAATCTGAATTAGGCATATCATTCATAAACTACAGGGAAGCGAGGAAGACCAAAATTAAGTTTTAAATGACCCAGTCACTGATGGAACTGTAATCCGTTATTTTAATCCTAATTTAGTCTTGTAAATTAAGATTTGCTAATTAGTATATTTCCTTTGGTCGGGCCGAACCACCTTTGGGATGGGCCCCCCCCCCCTCCCCCCTCCCCCCCTCCCCCCCACCAGCCCCCCCCCCCCCACCTCTCCAGCTGGTCCTTGCACGGCCCGGATCTCCTTGAGGCTGGGCAGCTCCTCCTGCTCGGTGGTGGGCGAGGGCACCTCCACCACGTGCAGCAGGCTGAGGGCGTACTGCCGCAGCAGGGTGAGGCCCGACAGCTCCCGCTCCACGTCCTGGACTCAGCAGGTCGTGCTGCTCCTGCAGGCCCTGCAGCGCCGCCTTGGAGGCCTTCTCCACCGCGCTGTCGGGCACGCGGGCCCGCAGCTCCTCAGACACGTCCCGCAGCTTCCCCATCTGGGGGGGGGGGGGGGATGTGTAAATTAATATAGATATCAAATAGATTAACAAGGTATCTGCAGGTTTCAGCAAGTCAAATTTAAGACTTAAGACCTTTTTAATACCACCTTGAATGAAATTTAAGAGCTAAAACACGCGATGGTGGGGGTTGGCAACAGACGCGAGCAAACTTCGGAAACGGACGTCTTCCAGCCAACTGTCCTTGAATTTGCACCTACCCATTGTCGCAGACTAGCTAGCAAGCACGCAGATAATCGTTTATATATGCAGCTAGCAAGAAAGAAGACCTCTCTACATGTCCATCCTGAAAAGTCCCTTGAGAAAAATAAAAAAATATATAGTCCTACCCGCTAACGAATTTAAGATTTTTTAAGGCCTTAAATTTAGAAACATGAATTTAAGACTTTTTAAGGATGCGCGGACACCCTGAGATACCAACAGTACAATCAATACAATATGAAAACCTGCGCATGTGTGCAAAGGTGAGGAGAGATCTACCCGGTTTACTGGAGTAAAGTACATTGTGGTTAAATCCATACGTCTTTATTATTTTGTACTTCATTGAACGACTGGGAAAGGCAGACTGGGGAGGGGGGGGTTAGAAAATGAGAGAATGATGCGTCCCCATGGGGCCCACCACCGACGCCGTGGCCAGCTACTACTAATCCACCCTTTTGTTAATTCGTGCCCTTTCTGTTTTGGTGTTGTGGGTCCCCCCTGCTCGCTGGGCGCTGGCCTACCTTCTCCCGGAAGGTCCTCCACTCCTGGGCCGTGTCCTCCAGCACCCTCTCCTGGCCGCGGGCCACGCTGCGCAGCCGCGTCCAGCGCTGCCACACGGTGGTCATGGAGCGGCTGATGGTGGCCTTGCTGGCGTCGCTGCCCACCAGCTCCAGCTGGGCCGCCTGCTCCTCCAGACCGCTCAGCTTCTCCTGGAAGCCGCTCACCAGGGACACCAGCGACTGGAGCAGGAGGAGGGCCGACGTCAGACCAGGGTCCCTGGCCTTCTAGCTGTACTACACTCTGGATATGTGTCTTGTAGCTCGGAGCGGTCCGGTTCTATGTTCAAAATGTCTGCATGTTTATTTGTGTGCGGGGGAGCTGCTGAACCCGAAGCAACTACAACCGACCCTGACTGATGGACCCGAAGAGTCTTGTAAGTCTCATCCATCCGTATATGTTTTAGAAATGGACGAGACGGTGATGTGGGTTCAAGCTCTGAGAGTTGTACTCTGTTTGATTTGTTGTGTCCCTTCATTTTTCATCCCAATTTGTGCCTTTTATTTTATCTACACATTTACTCTTTCGTGTCTTCAACTCTGGTCAGCTTTAATTTCCCCCTACCTCTATCTTCTATCTTCAATTGTAAACCAGATGTATTGACTTGGATGTTATAAATAATCAGTATCAGTGGTTGTCAGACTGTGGTACTTATGCCACAGTCTGAGAACCACTACCTCTACCTACGGTACGACGAGGGGACCGTACCCGGTGGCTGCATAGCTTGTCCTCCGCCTCCTGGCTGGTCCCGGCCTTGGCCGTGCAGAACTCAGTCAGCTTCTTCTCCGCCTCGTTCATGAGCTCGATGACCGTCTGCCTGGACTCCTGGTAGGCCTTCCACTGGGCCACGCAGCTGGACGGGGGAAATCAGCCTCGCACAGTCAGTGGGCTGCCCGTTTCCATGTGACCTCGGTAACGTTTGTCACAAACACTATGTCCTTTGCCGGTGAACAATCAATTTGGCACTTTGATATAAATAACTATGTACAGTATAATAATATAATATACAGGAAATAGTAGTATATTACTGAGTAGTGTCATGGTTCTTTGAGTAGAAGGAAGTAGCATGGTACTTTGAGTATAGTAGAGACAATGCCCCTCGATGCCCCCGCGCTACCAGCCCCCTACCTGTGCAGGACGTCCTGGTGGCACTGCAGCTGGTTCCGGACCTCCACGCCCCTCTGCTGGGCCGAGCCCACGCTGAGGCGGAGCTGCTCCCGGGCCGTGGGGGTGACCAGCCGCTCCAGCTGGCCCGGCAGCTGGCGCAGCTCCTCCAGGTGCAGCAGGAACTCCTGCTCCGTGGACAGGATGTCCTCCTGCTGCCGGAGGCACTCCTCGTAGTTCTCCACGTCCACGCCCAGGCTGGCCTGCTGCAGGAAGGACACGGCCTCCTCCAGCCACTCGCACGCCGACTGCATGCGGAAGTGGTAGCGCTGGCACAGGAGCAGCGCCTGCTCCAGGGTGATCTGGGGAAGGGATGCTTGGGTTAACGGTGCCGGAGAGGGAGTTGCCCCCGCTGTTCACGCCTTGATTCGCCGGTGGATGACCCCCACATTTCAGTGGTCAAGGCATGTTTTTAACAATCCTAAATAATAAAACAATCTGATAATCAAACGTTCATCAATAATTAAACATAGCAAGAATGAACCCTTATTTGATCCTACCGTCCGTCACCTCAATTTCTAGAAGAATAAGTAAACCAGCAATAAAATGGTTGCTATAAACTAGACCCCCCCTATTCCCTTCGTTCACCCTGCCAACTACAAATGCATCGTATTTACTGATTTTACCAAAGCACCTCTACTAGTCATGCATAAGGCATCATTTTATGTACGAGTGGTAGAGAGGAGAACCCATCACCTGTTTAGAGCTCAGAGCTTTCTGGACCTCTGCCTGGAGCTTGGCCATATCTCCTCCAGGCTGGTGTCCATGTGCGCCGGCACCAGCTCGTTGGCGCTGACGTACTTCTGCTTCTCCCGGCTGCTGAGCGCCGCCACGATCCTCAGCCGCGACTGCACCTCCTCCTGCATGATCTGCTGCTTCCGGATCTCCTCCTGCACCTTCTCCAGCCGCACGTCCACGATGACCGCGCAGCCCAGCTCGCCGCGCACCTGCTGCAGCCAGTCCAGCGTCCTCGTCACCTCCGTCTCAAAGTCCTTGCTCTGGACGAAGCGGTCCTCGCACTCCTCGATCAGGTCGCCCACGGCCGCCTGCAGGGAGCGCAGCTCGTCCTGCCACAGCACCACCTGCTCCTTGGAGGCGTCCTGCGCGGCGTGGTCCACGTGCGTGGCCAGGGTGTCCATCTGCTCCATCAGCCGGGACAGGTGGGAGCTGGCGCTCTGCAGGCTGCCCGCCAGGGCGTGGTAGTTCTTCAGCCGCTCCTCCGCCGACTGGGTCTCGGTGTTCACCTTGACCAGCTGCTCCTTGGTGGCCTTCAGCTCCGAGTCCACCTGCATGGCCATGGCCTTGTGGTCCTCGAAGGACTCCAGCGTGTCGTCCAGGTGCTCCACCCTCTGCTCCACCAGCCGCTTCAGGCCGTTGTACAGGCTGACCAGCTGGGTCATCTCCTCGGGCCGCCAGGGCTGGCCGGTGCTGCGGAAGCCCTCCTTCTTCTGGTTGAGCTCCCCCACAGCCAGGCCCAGGTCGCCCAGGTCCACCAGGATGGCCTTGTAGTCTCCCTGCAGGCTGATCACCTCCTCCGTCTGGAGGCCCACGGGCTGCTTCTCCAGGTCGTTGAACTGCTCTTCCAGCTCCTTCAGGGCCTTGTGCGTGACGTCTATGAAGGAAGCGTACTCCTTTCTGGCCAGGATTGCCTGCTGGATCTTCTCCTGTTTCTCTCTGGCCAGCGCTAGTATGGTGTTGTACTGCTGGGGCAGAGTGTTGAGTTTCTCGTCCAGGTAGCAGTGGTCCACCTCGTTCAGAGTGGGCAGTATCTCCTGGCCGGCCCTCTGCACGGTGAGGAGGAGGTTCTCGTATTCCACCGCGTGTTCGATGATCTGCTGGTACTTCAGCATCTGGAACTCCAGCTCTTGGTCGCCGTTCATGAGGTTGATCTCCGGGAAGGTGACGATGTCGGCCTGCTTCAGCCACTGGCAAGTCTTCTCCAGGTCCGTCTTGAAGTACTTTCTTGACGTCAGCGCCTTCTCCAGCTCCTGCAGCCGCTGGCCGCATCGGTGCAGTGTCTTGTCGAAGATGTTTTGCAGCTCCTGCAGCTTGGTGAGGATCTCGTTCTTCTCCTCCTCACTGGCGTCCCTCATCAGGTCCCGGCCCTGCGCCCACAGCGAGGTCAGCTCGCTCTGGTAGGCCTTCAGGCTGCTCTGGATGTTCCGGCAGGTGCGCACCTGCTTGGCCAGGTCGTCGGGCAGCAGCGCCACGCTCTCCTCCGCCTGGGCCTTCTTCTCGTTCTGCTGGACCCAGGTGATGGACTGGCCCACCGCCATCAGAAACTGGGTCCTCTCCGTGAACGCCTTGCTGAGGTGCTTCCTGCGCTGGGCGACCGTCACGCCCAGCGACTCCACCTGCGACTGGGTGTCGGCGATCAGCTGCTGCAGCCGCTGCCGCTCGTCCAGGCCCAGGTGGGCCAGGATGCGGTCGGCGTCGGCCATGGCCTGGGCCAGCAGCAGCTGCTTGGCCTCCAGCTCGCTGCACACGCTCAGGTGGTCGAACAGGAAGCTCTGCGCCAGCTCCGGAGGGGGGCTCATCTTCATGGCCTCCGACAGAGCGGGCTGCTGCTCCTCGGCCCAGTCCCGCGCCTCCCTGAGCCGCGCCTCCACCAGGGCCATGTCCTCCAGGGTGACCACCGAGTCCTGGACCTTCCTCTCGATCAGGCTCTGCAGCTGGGCCCAGCGCTGCTCGAAGTGGCCGATCTGCTCCTTCACCAGCTCCTTGTCGTCCAGGTTGAGGTGCTGCACCACCTTCTGCCGCTGCTCCTTCAGCTCCTCCAGGGTCCCCCTCTGCTCCTGCAGCGTCACCGCCAGCTTCCGCAGGGCCTCCAAGGTGCTCCGAGGAGCTCTCAGCGTCCGTTCTGCGTCAACAACGACACGCGGGTTTAACTGTAGGATGCCTTATATTATAACCCATATAACATAGCGCAGAGTGTTAAGTGTCCTTTACACAATATCAAAACACAACACAGCACCACAAGTCCCCCCCCCCCTCCCCGGCGGCCGGCCCAGGCCCCCCACCTGGCCAGGTTGTCCCAGGCGATGGACACCTGCTCGAACAGCGCCTCCATGGCGGAGATGCAGCGGTGGTAGTCCCGGGAGCGCAGCAGGTCCTGCTGCCGATGGCCCTCCAGCGTGCCCGCCTGCTGGCAGAGCTCCAGCCAGGTGTGGCTGAGCCGCGCCAGCTCCCCGTGCTCTGGGGAGTCCTGGCAGGCCGCCAGCCGGCCCACGCTCTCCGTCATGCGGGTCAGAACGCTCTGCTTGGAGTGCAGCTGCTGGCTGAGGTCCTGGAGGGAGACGGGAGGAGGATTGAGTGAGTCATGTGTTAGTGTTGACTGTGTAGTGTTGGATGTGTTGGTGTTGGATGTGTTGGTGTTGACTGTGTTGGGGTGGACTGTTTGGTTGTGTTTGGTGTTGGATGTGTCGTGATGACTGGGTTGGTGATGGCTTGCAAGACGATAATCGTCACACTACTTGAATGTGTGTCGTAAGAATCCTGGAATAGTCTGATATTCTCTCAACATGGGCGAGACGAAGGGTATATCTGTGTCCTCAACCCGGTATCACGAGATCTCGTGCTCATGCGCACGAAACGCGTTAATCTATTGAATCGTGTCCCAGAGTACGATTGTTCGACTTTTTTCGTGAAACGCATCACGAAATGTTAACCAATGCATTCTGAATGCACATCCTTCACACTATATTCTTCGTCATAACTATCAAACCAAACATCCTTCACATTCGCCGAGCGACGATTATGAAAGTAAAATGAACATTTCTCGCTAAAAATGTTTACATAAACACTTTTAATGGCGTAACTATTCTAAAATATCATATTTTCCACCCAGAATAAAAAGTATGTCCGCCATTTTCACAGAAAAATATCCTAAAAACTATCCAATAGAAAAGATGCTCACAGCGTCTATCCGTGACTACGTCACGGATAGACGCTTTTAATGCTTTTAATGACGGGTTACGCCATTAACCCGGTATGCCATTAACCCGGTATCACGAGAGCTCGTGATACCGGGTTGGTGTCCTACCTTGACTTGGCACAGCATGTTGTCGGCCATCTTGGTCTCCAGCTCGGCCGGCCTGCGGGAGAAGGCCAACAGCTGCTGCTCCAGGTCCTGGAACAGGCCGGACAGATCCTGCTTCTGCTCCTTGATCTCCCTCCAGCCCTCAGACAGGGCCTGGGCGTTGGACATACGCTCCTCGATCTGGGACACAACACACACACACACCTCTCAGGAACCGTGCATGGTGAGGGTCACATGTAAACACGTATGTGTGTGTGTGTGTGTGTGTGTGTGTGTGTGTGTGTGTGTGTGTGTGTGTGTGTGTGTGTGTGTGTGTGTGTGTGTGTGTGTGTGTGTGTGTGTGTGTGTGTGTGTGTGTGTGTGTGTGTGTATGTACAGATGTAGGTGTGTATGTACAGATGTATGTGTATATACTTATGCATGTAGATATGCATGCATGTATGTAAGTACGTACGTACAGATGTATGTATGCATGAATGTACAGATGGATCTATGTATTAATGTATATATGTATCTATGTGTATCTATATGTAAGTATGTATGTATGTATGTATTTATTTATGTATGTATATATGTATGATATGTGTTATGTGTATGTGTATTGTATGTATGTAGTATGTTATGTTGATGTAAGTATGTATGTATATGTGTATGTAAGTATGGATGTATTGGTGTTCTGACCGTGAGTTTGATCCTCTGCACCTCGGCTGCGGTCACCCTCACGGTGTCGTCTGACAGGTCGCACACGGAACACACCAGGTCCAGGTATGTGATGGCCTGCTCCTGGAGGGCCCGGTAGTGTTTAACCTACACACACACACACACACACACACACACACACACACACACACACACACACACACACACACACACACACACACACACACACACACACACACACACACACACACACACACACACACACACACACACACACACACACACACACACACACAAACAGAAAGAACATGGTTGAAATCAGTTAGGACCCCTTCATGGTTTGCGTCACCAAGCAGCCTGCTCACGGCTCTCAATACACTGTTTGACTTACTTCCTCCCTTTGTGAGGAAGTAACTTTGCTTATACAAGAGGTTGTAGTTTTAACCTGTCAAAAACGACAATAAGCTAGACCCAGACTGGTTTTAAACTACAAATTCCAAACATTTCTGAGGATAGGGTCCAAACATTTGGATCCGTTGCCATGACAGCTGTGTTACGATTTCTAGCTGTCATGGCAACGGACCCAAGCGGTTTGGAAGCTCCCCATTGGCTCAGCCCTGTCGGGTTCCATCGTGATGCCTGGGGTCGTCCGGCTGAACACACCTGCTTGAGGGCTTCCTGAAGACCAGAGGGAGGCTGATGCTGGTGGAGCTGGAGCTCCTCTTGCACCGCAGACAGCCACGTCTGGCTCTGCTGCAGGGTGTCCTGGTGGCTCACATGCTTCTGGAGCTCGCGGTCCAGGCTCTGGTAGACCTGCGGACCAACAACCCATGGTTAAAGGCAGAGGTAGGACACAAAACACATGAGGAGAACGCGTGTAAGGGGGGCTTGAAAAGGGCTGGTGATGGTCGAGATCCCGAGCCAAGCTTTGTTAACACTGCGTACCAACAAGCTGAGAAAGGAGGGCCTGAAAAGGGGTTGGATCGGTGTAGCTCCATTAAGAAGGTCAGCCTCTGGTCCTAAAACCCTACAGCACTCTGACGATGTCACAGTGCCTGTAGTCGCTTGTGAGGTCATTCGGTAGACAATCAGCTGAAAAGTACAGTAAGTGTGAGCTTGGTCTACTGCAGAAGGGTTCAGTAAGGGTTAGGATGCACCTGTGTGTGTGAGTCTGATCTACTCCGACCCCACCACAAACCCAGGTCTGGCCCTCACCCGCTGGGCCGTGTTGCAGATGGCAGAGTAGCTGTCTCTGGTTCCCTGCTGCTGGGCCTGGACCTGCTGGCTGATCTTGGCCTGGACGTGCTCCGTGCAGCTGGCCACCAGGCCCTCGCCCTTCTGCTTCAGGCTGCCCAGCCGCTCCTCAAAGCCTGCGATGTCCTCCATGATCGCCTGGGAACGCCAGGTGAATGAAGGGGGATATTTGGAAAGTTGTTAAGTCAGGCGGTTCTTTATGGTATCCCGTTTGGTCCATTGAAATCCTGGGTCAGTAAGGCCTATTACAGGCAACAGCTTCTATCACAACTTTTGTATCCATTGTCTTTTTTTTTTGTAATAGCAGATTCAAACAGTTTTGTTATATAACCGTATTTCCTGATCTATATTATCTCAGGACCCTGTGGGGAGGCAGACCTTGTGGCGAGCCAGTTGCTGGGTGGCCATCTCCATGCTGCTGGTCTGCATGGAGTCCGAGGTCACCAGCCGGCTGGACATCTGCAGGAGCCATTTGTCTGCCTCCTGGAGCTCGCTGTTGTAGTCCTCGTGCTCCTTCACCCACTCCACCAGGCTCAGCACCTGGCTCTGAGTTGGAGATCAAGTCAGTGAGGCAGGTCACAGCACAGCCTGATACACATCCCACAGGGCGAGTCACTGAAGGCAAGCGAGAAGGTAGGGGACTACACTGGATCTGGAAGGTAAGTGGTATTGTCAAATAAAAATGACATTTTCTTTCCCAACCATCAAAGGTTTTGGTTAGGAGGGTTGGGTGAATCAGTGTTGGCTACTTTTTGTTATTATCCATTGAGGTCTTCAGTATCTATATCTGTAAGGGTGTACAACTCTTGTGGAAATGCATTGTGGGTTACCTAAAGGGACTGTGGTGCTGTGTTCTAACTAAGGGAGGTGGGGAGTGCACCACCCAGGTACTTTTAGTAGACTGTTTTGGTGATGCTTGCCTCCTGCTCACAAGCATTCGGTGGAAGACAAATGCACAGGGCTGACCTCTGTGGGTGGTTTATTAACGGGCATTTGGACGACGATGGAAGTCCGAGCCAACAAAGGTACGTTCACGGATCATAGCACTGTGGATGCGCGTTGGCAGAAGGAAAACATTGCCGCTTTTCAGGGCATGCAAAACATCCTCATTCGCTATGATCATGTTTACTGGTTCAGTGTCTTTCTGAAAACCTAGCGTCTGGGTAAGGGAGCAAACAAGTGTCACTTATTTCATTAGGTTAACACCGAAGGCCTACTATACTGATTGTATGCAAAGATTGCAAGGACTTGAGGCATACCTTTGCAGCTGTGCAGAGGTCCTGGTAGTCCGCCTGTAGTCTCTTCATGTTGTCTCGGACAGTCGGGTCCGGGACAGTTTCCAGCAATGCCTCTCCCTTCTCAACCACTGATCTCACTGCAGACTCGTGGGACTGGACCGTCTGCTGGACAGTCTATGAACAAGCACACGTTTAAAACATGGATGGAGGTATTAGATAATGTGTGTATGTGCATTTAGTCTCCAAGGGCTAGGCTACCTACTCACTAGGTTAGCTGCCTTATCAAAAGATGAGCTAAGATTCCTAAAGAATATCTAAGCTATCTACTAATTAGCTTAGCTTCCTTATCAATAGCTAAGCACAGCATGAGCTAAGCTACCTAAACAATAGTTAAGCTTAATGCTCATGAGATTAGCTACCTTATCAATAGCTAAGCTACCTACTCATTAGCTTGGCTACCTTATCAATAGCTAAGCACAGCATGAGCTAAGCTACCTAAACAATAGCTAAGCTTAATGCTCATGAGCTTAGCTACCTTATCAATAGCTAAACACAGCATGAACTAAGCTACCTAAACATAGCTAAGCTAGTACCTACTCATTAGTTTAGCTACCTAAACCATAGCTAAGCACAGCATGAGCTAAGCTACCTTGTACTTGGCCAGCTGCGCCTTCTTCTGGTACAGCTCGGCCTTGGGCTCAACGGCGGAGCCCAGGAGGTTCTGGGTGTCGGTGACCCAGTGCGACTGGGCCTTGTACTTGTCGAGGAAGTCTTTGGAAAGGGAGATGCACTTCTCCAGGGAGCTGTGTTGGGCGCGCAGGGCCACCGTCAGCTCCTCCAGCTGGCCGAGGCGGCCGTCCACCTCCTCCCGGAGCTGGTCGGCCTCCCGCTCCTCCAGGTAGTCCAGGGCTCGGTCTGTCTTCTCCCGCAAGGTCTTCAGGAAGTTGTGTCCCTGCTCCAAGTCACCTTGCAGAGCCTGAGAGAGCAGGGATGTTATTTTCCCGAATGAGGCTACTGAGATACCACATTCAGAAACTGGAGTATTGACATCCAGGGCACAGTGTCCAGTCACAATCTCCATTTCTGCACTTGGATTTGGGGGTATTTTGTGACATTGTAATGATGCTTTTGAACAATGTGAATGCAGAGCACAATATCAATGTGTGCAAAGATATCAGCATCAAGATGCATGGGGAAAAGGGCACATCCGAACCAAGATGGCTGCAAGGGTATACCTCAAGTTTCTTCATTTTTCTCTCCATGGCTACGCGGTCCACCACATCGATGCAGCTGGCCACGGTGCTGAAACTGTTCTGCGACATGCTCAGCCAATCAGAGAAGGTGCCCAAGACACCCTGGGCATCCTCGATGCAAGACACCTCCTCTTGGAGCTGCTTGATGGTCTCCTACAGGACAAAAGGACAGAGGATCCAATGCGTTCTTGCCCTCTTTTTTACAGAACCTCATCTTAATACCCCCTGTTCTGCGATCGGGTTTGAACAAATGTTGCTGTATTTATTAAGCTTTTTGTAAGCCGTCCTCAAATTCCTAATAGATTCAGTTTGCTCAGGTCTATCAAATCTGGCAACGTGGCATTTGTACTAGTAAACTGGTAACCATTGACTCTATGCGACAACGCACACAAGTGGGTGTCTGCATGTGGGACAAAGCTCAGTGTTTTGGGTCGTTATAGTTACTGTACCAGTAAGTGCAGAAGCAGTGCATGGTAGCGGGCTGTGATCTGGGTGGCTCTGGTGCTGATCCGACTAGTGATGTGTGTTTCATCCAGAACCTGCTGGGCCAGAATACTGAGGCCCTCCATCTCCTCCTGGTAGACAAGCACCTCTTCCTGCCAGCTCTGAACCCAGAAAGAATGCACAATAACATTAGTGTATTAGTAGAGGACACTTTGCATTGTAATAGGCTGACACTCTGCACCCTTACAAAGCCTTCATGGCCGTTATCTCGGTATCCACACTCAATTCAAGATAATATACTACAGCATCATTTTGACCGCAGTATTTCTACATTTCTACGACAGTGGCTTATCACCAACATCATCATATTGACTACAAACTAATTTCGACCACAGGATCAATTGGACACCTCCTAATTTGGACTACAGCAACATTTTGACTACAGCATCATTTTGACCAAAGCCGAATTTTGAGTACAGCAGCATTTCGACTTGAGCATCAGTACAACAACATCAGTGTTTCAACAACGTCGTTTCTACTATGGCAGCATTTCGATCAACAGCATTTAGACTACTGCCTCAGTATCACTACGGCAGTATTTGAACTCCAGCAGCATGTGTACCACAGCATGGCAGCATTTCTACGATAGGATAATTTTATTTATGCAATGACATTCACCTCATTTTGAAGACAGCAGCATTTTGACAAAGGCTTAATTTCCACTATGGCAGCATTTCGTCTAAGGAAGTATTTACATTACGGGAGCATATACAGAAGCTTATCCACAACGCAATAGACAATAGGTGCACTTCTTTGAAGGCATCATTTTGACTAGGCATCATTTCGACGATGGCCTGATCTCGACCAAAGGACCAATTTGGACAACAACCTCATTTTGACAACAGCATAATTTTCGACAACGGCCTTATTTTCGAGCAAGGCATCATTTCAACATCAGCAAGTAGAACAACAGCATCTTTTCAACTATGGCAGAATTTCAACAATGGCAACACACTTTACGACCACGGCCTAATTTTGAGTAAGGCAGCATTTAGACCTCAGCATCAGTACAACTATGGCACAATTTCAACTGAGGCAGAATTTCCATGACAGGAGCATTTACACAATAGCAGCTTATCTACAACGCAATAATATCGACTATGGATGCACATCTGTGAAGACATCATTTTGTCTACGGCCTGACAATGGCCTCGACAATGGCCTTATTTTGACCACAGGAGCATTTGGACAACCACCTCCTTTTGACTGCAGTAACTATTTGACTAAGGCATCATTTAGACCTCAGCATCACTAGAACAATGGCCTTCTTTCAACTACTGCAGCATTGCAACAACGGCAGCATTTATACGACAGCGGCTTATCCACAACACCATCATATCGCCTACAGCCAGATTTCAACCACGGGATCATTTGGACAACAACCTCATTATGACAACAGCAACAGTTTGACTATGGCAGGATTTAGACTGAGGTAGCATTTGGCTACCGCCCAATTTTGAGTGAAGGCAGCATTTCAACCTCAGCATCAGTACAACCACAGCATTCTTTCAACTATGGCAGCATTTCGACCATGGCATAATTTATTTATATAATGATATTCACCTCATTTTGACAACAGCAGCATTTTGACAAAGGCTTCATTTCCACTACGGCAGCATTTCGACTTATCAGCATTTCCATTACTGGAGCATTTACTCAATATATATATATCAATTATGAATGCATTTCTATGAAGGCATCATTTTGACCACAGGATCATTTGGTCAACAGCATCATTTTGAAAACAGCATTTCAACAAAGGCATCATTTCGAGTACAGCTTAATATAGACTACAACCTTACTTTGAATACAGCCTAATTTTGGCACTTACAGCACTTTGAGAACGGCAGCATTTCAACATTTTGACTACAGCCTGATTTCAAAAACGACATCATTGGCTGCTGTGCATCACACAAGTGGGTGCTACACACTGGTGGTGGTGAGTGAGGTCCCTCCCCCTTCACTGTAAAGCTTCTTTGAGTGTCCAGAAAAGCTATATAAATTAAATCTATTATTATTATTATTATTATCATTGTGACTACTGCATCATTATAGCTGTTGCATCACTATGAATACGGCAGCATTACGACTATTGCAGCATTTAAACTATGCCATCATTCTGACTACTACAGGATTTTGACTACAGCAGCATTTTGACGACTACAGGTGTTCAACTACGGCAGCATTACGAGCGCTGCTGTACTTCTGGGATCTTCTGGATCAATGATTCCACAAACCTTAATCAGCTCCAGCTGAGCGTCCTTGGTGGTGCGGTCGGACCTGCGATGGCCACGCAGCTGTCCTTTGGTCTCCATACCCCTCAGCCAGCTGTCCAGTCGCTGGAACTTCTGCTCCATCTGCCGCAGCTTTGCTAGGGCGCTGTTGAGCTGGGCCCTGGTGTCGCCCAGTCGGCCCTGGTACAGCCGCCACTCCTGCTGGGCCATCTCCAGGGCTCGCTCCTCCATCTGGGGCAGCCCCCACGGGGTGACCAGCTCCCGGCACACAAGGAGGTTGTTGAGCAGGGCCTGGCCCTCTGTGCAGTGCAGCTGCAGTTCCTGTATTCACCAGCAGAGGGCATTCGACATTAGCTTTCATAACAATTATCAAATAATGTCGTAATGGACACAATATCATCGGAAAGGCAATTATTAACAGAAAAATAATCACAAGGGGCTAGAATATCATTATTTTAGATGAAGAGGATGAATGATAAACATAACAGCCACCACTAATCACACCAATAACTTGCAAAGGACTATTAGTTATATAAAATGAAGAAGAGGAAGTAAATTTGGAAACTTTGAAGAGGTTGAATGAGTATGTAGATATTTTTTTTTTAAAAGGAAGAAAGTACAATGGAATAGGAAAGGATAAAAATTATCATTTCATAAGGAAGAAGATATTCATGGAGCAAGACATCGTATGCTTTTGATGAACATCCAATATGTTTTTGACAATGCAAAAAAAAATAGATATTCTTTAGAAAAAGAAGAAAAAAAAGAACAAAACTGTAGGGGGAAACAAAAGTTATTCATTCGAGACCTGTCAGCTTCTGGAGCGTCTCCTCCAGCGTGTCCACGTCTCCCTCCAGCTGGGTGTAGCAGCTCAGCTTCTCCTGCTCCTCCTCCAGCCAGTCCTCGAACACCTGGAGGGCCCGCTGGTACTCGTGGTGGGACATCACCAGCTCCTCCGCCGTACCGACCGCCATCTGGGGGGGGAGAGCACCTCGTCAGCGCCAACGCATAACCCAAATCAGCCCAGCATGAGCTACAAATGCTTTTTGAAAGCCTTTGGAAATTTTAAAGGAAGTTCTCTGGCTCTAGCAATAATGGTACAATGCCAGACTCTTGACGGGCCTAAAGATTTGCTTGCACACTCAGAAACACCAACTCCCAACTATAGATTGTTGGCCATAGTTACCCATTAGCCTTATTTAGCTAAAGTACGTAATATCTGCTTCTTATGTTACCATGGCGTTCTCTCTGACAGCGTTGTAGCGCTCCTGCAGGTCCTGCAGCTCCAGCTGTGAGACGTAGTGTTCGGCCATCTTGGCACTTTTCAGGCTGATGGTGTCCAGCAAGGCACTGTGGCTGAGCACTTCCTCGTGGAGCAGCTAGGAACGATCATAGGAAACGTGGGTTGTAATTGTAAGTACTGTGAATACGTTTAGCAAGTAACTCTCTGGTCTGTTGGGGAGATAGTGTTGAATGGTGACTTTGTCCTCCGCATAATTCTCAGGAGTAACGTATCGGTGGCTTAGCCGGATCTTTGCGACAGTTTAAGAATTTTTTTTGAGAAAGTGGGACAAAGTAGGATTTTTAAAAAGACAAATATCTGTGTAAGTAGAAGTGGATGTTCTATATATTTGATGAAGATCCTTTCTAAGAGGGAAGACAGTATTTACATTTAATGAATATAGTTTTAAGAAGGGGACTAAAGTGTATATTTGATGAAGAGGAAGATACTTTTTCAGTATATACAGTACATCTAATTAAGAAGGTACTCTGAAGAAGAAAATAGACACTTAAATACGTGCTTTCCTTTACCTTGGCTTTGCCCAGATTGGCACTTTTGTCTCTCATCTCCGAGCAGGGTTTAGTCCCAGACTCCAGGCTCTCTTCCACTTGCTCGATCCAGGCCACGAACTGTTGAACGTCCTCCTGGTAGCTGGTCCACTGAGACAGGGATCCCTCCAGTTGACTGCAGAGATAATCAAACAACGTGCTTAGGAAGAGGACAAAGAGGTAGCACGAGGAGTCCACGGCATCATATGCAACTTCATGTTATTCCCAATGGATGTTACTTCTTAACCCTGGAAAAGTAAGATAAAACTTAAAAATCTCACATTTTCGGCCTTAAGATTGCAACATAAAACAATCGAAGAAACCTTTTGCACTGAATGGAGGCAGAGAGCAGGGCATCCCAGGAGTCCTTGAGGTCCTGTATGTTCTTCTGCACCACTGGAACCCCTTCGGTCGACGTGTTCCTCTGGACAGACTCTCCCCTGGTGGTCAGCATCTTCAGCTGGATCTCCTTCTCTTGACGTGCAGAGAGCAAGGCCTGGGAACCATGGATGTTAGAAGGGCAGCATTAATGATCATGGAGGCTTTACCCAACAGCGTATCCCCAAATGTTTCCCTCCACACCACTGACAATTACTCATTACCTCCAGTTTGATCATCCGGCTGTCAAGGACGTTTTTGTCTGCCGTGGGTGCACAGTAGGTCTGCAGCATGTGGCTAGTGTCGGTCACCCAGTTTTGCAGCTCTTTGAGCCCCTGGGCAAACATCTGGTGTTCGGTGACTATCCTGTCAATTCTTGAAGCCTTCTCCTGCAAGAACCGCGGAACAGTAGTGATCATCCCAGAAGTTTTGCTTTCCAGACAAATCAAGACAACCTAGTATTTTGGATGTTCTGTTTATAGTATTGGATATGTTCAGTCAGGAACATTATCTGTTGGAATATCCTCTGTAAAATGTACAATTGATAAAAAAAGGATCCTTTGATATTATCATCTTGCTTCTTGCTCTGTCTTTTGAGGTTAAATAACGATGCAGAGGGGAGAGCTCCTTCCAGGCCGACTGTGGCTCTGCTGACTCCTGTAACTCGATTGCTCTTCCATGGAGACCCACAGGGCAGAGTTTGGGTGTCCAAAAACATTTTTTTGTTTAGTTCAGTTTTAACAGACTAACAGACAAAAAAGGGGGCATGGTAGGTACATTCTTGTAATATTTTTTTTTATTTTCTGTGCAACTGGATATGCAAGTCAAAGTTGTTTATTATCTCTGTGAATTAACTGGCGGTGCCACATACACCGTGTGCATTCACACAAGTCATCAGTCAATGCAGTGGATGTTTTGAGGTTAACCTGAATGCTCAATGGACTTGGGCCATGTGTTGCGGTTCCTAGCCTAGAAATCCTACTTCTGATCTTTAAAAACCACAGAGATGAAGACAGAGAGGGAGCAAGAGACAAGTAGGCACACAAGACAAGAAGACTTAGCGAACATCGGCCGTAGGCGTGACAGGGGCGCCGGGCGATACCGTACCTTGGTGAGGTTGGTTAAAGCTAGGTACTGGGCGGAGAGCTGAGACACATGGTGCATAAAGCCCTTGCCGGCAGCGTGTTCGTCCCACAGCAGCTGGGCCTTCTCCCTGAGTCTGCTCAGGTGCACATCCTGAGAGGCTAACTCCTCCAGCACAGACTGGAAGAGCACAAGCATGTTAACGGGGAGGCATGCAAGCAAGAAGAAACAAGAGACAGGAAACACGAGGCACAGTTAAACATGTTGAGAAGCATTGGAGGGTTAGCAGTGTGCAACATGTGAACGAAGAGAGAAATGGCCAGCAAAGGCAAGTTGAACCAAAGCACTCTGAGGAGCAAGATGGTGGTCAGAGCATGGGGCAAGGCTTTTCTTTTCGCAGACATTGCTAAACACGAGTAGAGAGAGCATAGACTGCTCAGCAGGTATGAGCAACATAACGGCAGGAATGCTTAAAAGGAAAGTTAGTTAGTTAGTGTCTGCTCCTGGAAACAGCCTCGGCTATCATTGGGGAGGCTCTAAACTGTTGTAAAGCTGTTGAAATGGAAGTTGAAATGGAGAGCTGGTTAAAGGCAGTCGTGAGGGAGTGAACCGGGCTCTCAGGGTGCAGTGGGGTGAAGGTCCACTACCAGAATCAATGACCTGCTTGGATACATTACCTGCAGTTTATGGAGCTCCTGCTTCTTGGCTCCGAGATCATGGAGACGTGTGCTGCTCTCCTGCACCGCCTGCTCTGTTACGTTCAGCCAATCCTGGAGTGGTTCAGCACTTGTCTCAAAGTCCTTCATCTGACATACTAGGTTCTGAGGAGAACAACATCTGAGTGGTTATGAAGAGGATCAATAATATCTGAATGGTTATGAAGGATATCAATAACACCTGATTGGTCATGAAGCAGATCAATCTTCATTGTAGGAGAGATGCTTCTCAGTGGTTCACCTGTAGGCTCGTCTCTCTGCTGTGCAGGTTGGACATGAGGTTCTTCCAGTCGTCCCGGGCGCTGTTGGTCTTGGCCCGCACGCCCTCCACCCTGTCCTTTGCCGCCACGCTGGTGAACAGCTCGCTGCTCACCAGCACACCATTCACCTTGCTCTGGCCCTTCTCCCTGTCACTGAGGAACTCCTGGGGAACAGGGAGCACACACTGGGGTCAAGTTCAGTTCATATGTATACTGTCAATCATAAGACCATAAAATCATAATCATAAAACTAGTGTTTTGAATCAGCATTTTAATCAACTGAAAGATCAACACACATTGCGCAAACATTTTTCAAGAAGTAAAAATCCCACTTCCATTTACCTGGATCTTCTGGAGGCTGGAGGACGCCTCACTGAGGTTCTGCGGCACGTCAAAGCACTTGGCAGTGTTGATCTTGGCGTTGACCAGCCACTGCTGGAACTCCCTGAAGGCCAAGCGGAAGCCCTGGTCCAGCAGCTTCTCCTTACTCTGGCACCCTCTGGAGGCCTGGAGGCTGAGACTGGAACACAAAGCCATGCCATGGCGTCTTTAAGAAATACATTCGGGTGTGTCGGCATCAGTGGCTGGCTACAAATCACACGGTTAATCCCCAAAGGGGCTTAACGAATAATACATTAAAAACTATGTGGATCAAACCCAGCACCTGGGTTTGTTCCAATGAGTATGAATAACACAATTTCACCAAATTTGTGTTTCAATTGCCGGTAAAGTGTGTGATCAGGGACTATTTGCTGGTTTGCTCCAGATAGTTTTTATTCTTGGCTATATTGGGTATACCTGATAATTCTCATAGTGCTACCAGTTGTATTGGGCTTACTGGTCGCGTTGGGGTTCCCTGGTTTATTTGGCCTACCTGTTGTACTCTTTAATGAGGGAAGACACCTTCTCTGACAGCTTGCCCAGGTCTCTGGAGAACCGGCATAGGTCATTGAGCTGAGTCTTCAAACTCTCTGACGTGGGCTCAGCTTTCACCAGGTCCGCCAGCGTGGCCTGGGAGTGACGGACATGAGGATCAATACCTGGAGATCAATGACCACATACACTCCATCCTGTCTCTGCATTCATATTTCAAACGCCCATCCATCATAAATTCAGAGTCTATATACTATATACGCTATAGTGCATACATTTATAGGATGACTTGTCAAAGGCTGTTAAAGATCGAGGTCAACCACTCAAGGACAAGACAGAGGATGGCAGAGAGGTCAGATGAATCCTGGCAAATGTATTTAGGATAAGGATCTGACAGGAAGGTACTGGTATAGATCCATGTGTTATAACATGTGTAAGCAGGACTCTTATAAATCTCCCAGAAGGGATATGAATACTTGGGCCCGAAGCGGGCCTGCTTAAATGCAGACAATCTGAAACAGACCTTTGCCAGCTGCCAGGCCTTGACACACTCCTCCCCACTGTGTTTTCCCTCGCACTGGGCCAGCCTGAGGCGGCAGTCATGAAGCTGGGCACCGAAGTCGTGCAGGTCCTGCCCCAGCCGGGATGACAGAACGCTGAACTCCTGCTCGGAGCTGGCGATCTGCGAGAGGGAGGTCTCCAGGCCAGCCCTGGTCTGAAGGGCGCCGCGCTCCCACTGTTCCCACGACGACAGCAGGGCCGCCTCCTCGCGCTCCACGGCCTCGAAGCCCCCGGAGCCGGTGTGGTCCCGGGCCGCCGCGCCGCTGCGCTGAACCCGGCTCAGCCTCTCCCTGCCCCGCTGCTTTGAGTCCAGCAGCTCCTGCATGGAGGAGGTCCGGAACGCGATTAGCTGCAGTCCTGTGCCCTGAACTTCTGGTTCAGGCAGCTGTAGACTTCAAGCCACTAAGCCGCACATCGGTGGCAGTGGTAGTGGGGATACAAGACGTCAACTAGCTCATTGAGACCAGTCAAAATCAGAATCATTGAAATTGGCAAAGAGAAAATGTACACGGAAATCAATTTGGTGCAGGTTTCCGCTTTCGAGTTTGGCGTCTTTGCTCGAGGACTCCTCAGGACTCCCAGAAACGTGGTAGTGGACGACCACTTACCACATGACATGGGTCTACCTGTTGACCAGGTCTACCCAGTTAGTTCCACTGGCGTTGGTTACTCCCCAGCAGGCGTTGATCCTTACCTGCACCTTGGACAGCTTTCTCCTTATTGAAGTGGTGTCTCCAGACAGGTCCGACCAGCGCTGCAGCTCCTCCTTGGCGGAGATGAGCCAGTCGTTGAAGTCCCGGACAGCGTCCAGGTACTGCTCGTGCTCGGACACAATACCCTCCATGGAGTGCACTTTGCCCTTTGAGTGAGGGCAGGAAGACGGTTGTTATTTTGGGGGGATTTAGCAGAACACCAAGATTTTGTAAAGATACGAGTTTAGTGTAACATAGTAGGAGGCATTTGTTCGGCCTTGTTTCTTTGTGACCTTGTGGGTTCCATTAGACTTGTACTGTTTATACAGTGCCCTGTACTTCACTGTAATTATTTAAATGCTAGGTCACTGAAAAAAACTGCTAGTAAACTAACACTTTATTTACTTCATCGTTCTTGGACAGTGAGGTTGTTAGTGACCGAGGTCGTTTGAAGCATGTACGTCACATTACTATTTGACCCCTACGAGCCCTCTTTGTTTTCCCACCTTGACCACGGCGGAGAGGTCGGCAAAGTGAACGTTGAGCTCTGCCCTCTGCTCCGGTCCAAACATCTGGTCGGCGGTCTTCTCGTGCAGCTCCACTGCCTTCTCGGTGAGGCGCGACAGCACCCCGGCGTGGGCCTCCACGTCGGCCTGCACGGCCCGCAGGCGCTCCAGCAGGGAGGCCTTCTCCTTCAGCCCGGGTTGCTGGGGCAGGTTCATGCTCACCTCCTGCTCCACCGTCTCCAGCCACTGCTGCAGCTGGCTCCGGCTCTCCTGGTAGCAGCTCCACTGGGCCACTGTCCATTCCAGGCGGCTGGGTGAGGGAGGCGGGACGAAACAGAATGGGAAATCAAAGATCAACAAAATCAACCTATTTTTGGATTTCCCTGTCTGTTTCATTGTATTCTCATTGCATTTGAACATGTCCGCAATGGTTTAAGTATTTGTTGCTTGTCCGTTTCCGCACTTGTAAAAATTAGCCAAGAATTGCAATAGTAGTTGAGAAAAGGTGGTCAAAATGATGATAAATAATCATGCAACATTATGGATAGTTGGACAGTGCACCTCTCTTTTGGGGTATTTTTGCCTTTGAAGGACAACTAAGTGGATTGAGCCAGAGGGAATGACACAACCCAAAAGAGAACTGCAATGGCTTAAGGAGTTTTTGCCTTGGCAGGTGGCTGTACTCACAGGTTGAATCACCTGGATAGGACCAGGTCCTGCCTACAAAATAGGAACCAATTTGTTTCCATTGGCGACTTTGTATCAGAATCAACCAACGTGACATGTGGAGTCCAACAAGGTTCGATCCTAGGGCCCTCTTTATTCAACATCTACATGCTCTCACTAGGGAGCATCATGCAAAATAACATCATGCAAAATAACAATATCGACCATCATTGCTATGCTGATGACATGCATCAGCATAGCAATGTTGATCTGATACCAGATACATGACTAGGATGTTCTATTATTTTATCTTTGCCATTATTTTCTATATATTTTGCTATTTTTTTAACTCTGTCTATGTTTTCTTTTACTTATCTATTATTTTATTTCTATTGTATGACAATGTTTCTATGTGAAGCACTTTGGGTCTGCCTCGTGTATAAATAGTGCTATTATTAAATAAAGTTGCCTTGCCTTGCCTACAACGCCAATCAGTGAATATTGAAAGAGCTCAGAAGCCGTTGGAAGAGAGGGTCAGCTCCAGCAGGGCCCATTAGAGGCTCGTGTCTCCTCACCTGTGGCAGCTCATGGAGGTCATCAGCATGTTGGCCCAGGAGTCCTTGAGCCGCTGCAGCTGGGAGCGGATGGCCTCCTGGCCCTCCGGACTGTTGTGTCTTCAGGACCTGCTCTCCCCTTCCCCACGGTCATGTTCAGCTTCACCTCCCCCTCGCCCTTCATCAGCAGGATATCCTGACGGAGAACCGAGCACACTGGATTCATACGAGGCTTCTTGACCTTTCTTTACCTGGTCATGCCCACCACAGCCAATCAGAACCGCTTCACGGGTGGACGACTTGTTTGTAAAGCGCGTGGTCAGGCCCTACGTGCGGTGGAAGATTCCGTTAGGCTTTTGCTTTGGTTGCTGTTTGCTATAGGGAGCACTTTAGATGGTTGTGTGTAGGCCTACTTTACCTCCTGAGCTAAGCGGCCTAATTGATTAGGAATAGGGTTATGTCTGAGATGGAACTATTTGAGTGTTTGGTTTCCCTTTAAGCTTGTGTGGTACGATATATGATACTAATGATCACTAATGATATCCGAAGATCACACCGAGACACACAGCCAAGGGTTTGTTCCACTAACCTGTACGAGCCCCAGCCTCTTCTCCAGCGTCTCCTTGTTGCCCACGGTGCTATCGAGCGAGGCCAGGCGCTCCTGGGCCCCATTGAGCCAGGACCAGGTGCTCTGCAGGGTGTCCTGGAAGGCCTGCTGCTCCTGCAGGGTGAGCTGGCAGCTGCGCAGCCTTTCGCGGGCGCGCCGCAGCAGCGCCTGCTGCTGGGACTGCAGCTGGGCCGACACCCGCGTCTCACTGCCGTCGCCGCGGCCGCCCTCGTTCAGGGCCTGCGCCTCCTGGCACAAGCGCTCGAACGAGTCCCTGGGAGGGTGGCATGCACAATCACCATGCTTTTATCTGGAGCAAGCTAACCAAGGTAACTTCCAGCCGGGGGTCCAAACCAGTCGCCACTGCGCTATCCGGACCCCAATAAACAGGAGCAAAGAGGGGAAATACTGTGCTTTGACGATGGAAGGGAAGCTGATGATTGCCTTTGTGCGTACCTCTCTTTGAGCACCTCTTGCTGATACTCCTCCACCTGCTCCAGCATGGCCTTCTCCGGGCCTCGCTGCTGCTGCGCCTCAGACAGGTCGGTGGTCATCCTCTTCTCCATGTGCTCCAGCCACCAGCGCAGCTTCTTCAGCCGGCCCTCGAACCTGGGTGCACGGGGAGAGGCTTTAGAAAGGGTCCTCTCAATCTTACAAACGAGAGACGTGAGATGTACTGCCAGCCCCGGGATCATGAGCATCATCTGTCACTTATTGTGACTGACCAGACAGGACCTTACAGAAAATGAGGAACAAACTTAACATAATATAACTACCGTAGGTAAATAGCTAACCCTAGAATTGTAAAAAGAAACAACAAACCAACATGTCACTTACTCATTCGACCTAGCAAGGTATACTAACAAAGGTAGTATACCTTGGTTGTTACCTATATAGGTAGTTACCGACCAACCTACCTTCCTATACCTAGTTTACTCCACAGGTTACTATCTCTATAGCTAGTTTAAAGATCTAACTACCAACCTACTTACCTACATGGGAATATGCCACTAACTAACTGCTTAACTACCGTTCAATAGATTGGGGTCACTTAGAAATGTCAGGTTTTTTTAAAGAAAGCACAGTTTTTTTTCAATGAAGACAACATTAAATGAATCAGAAGTACAGTCTAGACATTGCTAATGTTGTAAATAACTATTCTGGCTTGAAACGGCAGATTTTTCATGGAATACCTACGTAGGTGAACAGAGACCATCACTTTTGTGTTCTAAAGGCTCTAACTAGCTGATCGTGTTAAAAGGCTAATTGATGATCAGAAAACCCTCGTGCAATTATGTAAGCACAGCTGAAAACTGTTGAACGATAGTGTAGGTGTTGACAGCGAGTGGATGGCCTACCCCTTCATGAGGGAGGCGCTGTCCTCCAGGATCTGCTGGTTCTGCCGGCACTGCTCTACAAAGCTGTCCCAGTCCTGCTGGATGGAGGAGAGGTTCTGCTGGACCTGGCCGGCGCTGGCCTTTGGGAGGTGGAGGAGCAGCTTCTCCCCTTCCTCACAGACCTGCGTGAGACGCACCTCTCCCTCCTCCACGCGCTCCATCGCTCCCTGGACAAGAACAGGGACATGCCCCTTAAGCAGAGTCCTTTGTGCAGTGTGTCGTTACATTACATTTACATTGAGGGCATTTAACAGGCGCCTCTATCCAAAGGGACTTACAACGGTTAGCAAACACTGTCACACCGACGGCATAGTCAACCATGCAAGGCGACAGCCAGCTCTGAATTGACTAGCTAGCGATGTTTGCGTTTCATCTCACTCAAAGGGGACTGGATACCTTGATCTTTTGGAGTTTGCGATCAACGACACAGGTGTCCCCTGATCGGTCAGAGCATTCTTTCACGATCTCTCTCTGTTCAGAGAGCCATCGATGAAACTCCTGGACAAGGTCTGATGAGAGAGAAACATAAAGGGAGGGAGGGAGAGAGAGAGAGAGAGAGAGAGAGAGAGAGAGAGAGAGAGAGAGAGAGAGAGAGAGAGAGAGAGAGAGAGAGAAGAGAGAGAGAGAGAGAAGAGAGAGAGAGAGAGAGAGAGAGAGAGAGAGAGAGAGAGAGAGAGAGAGAGAGAGAGAGAGAGAGAGAGAGAGAGAGAGAGAGAGAGAGAATGAGGTTGAGAGAGATATAAAGAGAGGGAGAGATAGATAAAGAGAGAGAACAGAGAGGCATTTATGGATATAGTCCCAAAGGCCAGGTACCTCCACAGACTAAACCACGTTGAGGTATCTCCACAGACTGAATCACGTTGAGGTATCTCCACAGACTGCATCACGTCGAGGTATCTCCACAGACTAAACCATGTTGAGGTATCTCCACAGACTGCATCACGTTGAGGTATCTCCACAGACTGCATCACGTCGAGGTATCTCCACAGACTAAACCATGTTGAGGTATCTCCACAGACTGCATCACGTCGAGGTATCTCCACAGACTGCATCACGTTGAGGTATCTCCACAGACTAAACCATGTTGAGGTATCTCCACAGACTGCATCACGTCGAGGTATCTCCACAGACTGCATCACGTTGAGGTATCTCTACAGACTAAACCACGTTGAGGTATCTCCACAGACTGGATCAGGTTGAGGTAGCTCACCATTGAAGTGTTGCTGCAGACAGTGCTGCATCCCCACCAGCGTCCTGGCTGAAAGCTGGTTGATGGCCTCATAGCTCTTGATCAGGTCGGTGAGGGCTGACCCCAGGCCAGCCAGCTCTTCAGAGGGGTACTTTCTGCACAGGTTGTTGAGGCTCTCCCTGGTAGCATCAATGCTACCCTGCTGGTTCAGGAGCTCTTTCTGGAGGTCCTAGAATTGGGGAATATGCTTTGAACTCCAACACTGGTTTCTCTGACTTTTTAAATATCATTGTGTAAGGTCCTGAAGATATGCATTATTGAGTAGACAATGTAATTGATAAATGATAACGTATTTACACTCTACTCATTGGAAATATAGGTTTTGGTGCAGGCTTATGACCCTTTGCCTTTTTAAGGATTGACTGAATGGACGGCAACAAAGCGTTAAAGCAACAATGGGGAAATGCTAATGTAAACCTGGTTGGATAAGGATTCAAAATTGGATATGAAGATGAAATCTGACGCATAGTTTCAGTGTTAAAACTGATAAAATAATTGCTGTCTGTGGTCCTATATGGGCTGTGGCATTTTGAAAAATATTAGCTTGCAGCAACATATTGAAAAAAATAACTATAAAGTAGTTCATTTTTCAAACTGTGAACTTAATTCAAAATTAATTGAACTGAACTAGTTCATTTTAAAATTTGTGAACTGAACTTTGAACTAGCTCAGGTAGAAAGTGAACTTTCCCAACATTGTCAACTGGCTCATCTGGTGATTACACTTTCTGTCAGAAAAGCTGAAGGTTGAACCGACGAACCCTAAAGTTTAGACCCAGCCTACCGCGCTACCTGCTGAGCGATCCCCTTAGTAGCAATAGGGACTGCACCTTGACACTGTAGATGTCCTCAGGATCCGACCCCTGTGGTTGTTGAAATCAGGGACTCTTCCATACTCTTCAGCCAGTCTGACATCTGGGAAATGTAGTCCTCCAGCTGTTTCCTCTGGGAGCTGAAGTCTTTCAGGTTTCCCCTCGCCTGCTCACACAGCTTGTGGACATTGTTGATCTTCATATGCAAGTCTGCTTCAAGCGCCTGGCACAAAGAAAGCAACTTTTAAACATGCTGGCCTACACCGAGTATACTCACAGTTGGGCCTTAGAAATGGGGAATTTTATACCTGTAGTTTAGCGGGAGTTTCTTGGCCTCCGCTGTGTTGCTTCAGTTCTTCTACGTTCTCCAGAAGGGTATTCAGTCTCTGCTCTTTCTCCACAATTTCTTTCTGTAAATATACACAGTGGCCATGGGTCATCATTTCCCAGACATATACCAAGACTAGAAGAAGAAGACGTCAGCCAAATGGTCTTTGTCCTCTGCTTTTCTAGCTTTTCTCCCTAAGTGTATGTTTACTGGCAAAGAAAGAAACCTGGATTTTTGTCACACCCTTGAGCCACCAAGTTAACTTTCAATACAGAGAGTAGGCTTCCTAAGCTGTAGAGCGACCACGAGACCAAGGATCTCTCTTAAGTTAGTTGGTTTTTATTCGACTGTCAATACGATTTGCTCTGCTCTGCGATGGTCGACGGTGGCCCTACCTCGACCACAGCGAGCCTGCCGGACATCTTGTGGCTGTCGTTGAGGTTGTTCAGACTTTCACTCAGCTCTAAGGCACAGCTGCTGGCCCAGCTCTCGATGTCGTCACTGATCCTGCGCACGTCCTCCCACACCGCCAAACTCTTGCTGAGGCGGTCGATGTTGTCGTCCACTCTCTCCGACACCTGCAGTCGAGGAGTCCCAGAGTAAGACACTTTATCTGTGGTATAAACTGGCAGCACAGCATTAAGTGACCCTATAATGTATATTTTACATACATATGGAAAATACACTGCATGACTCACCATTCCTGTATGATGGATCACATTTATTATCTTTTCGCCCTTTTTCATTTTGGCAATGTCTAGCCTTAATTCGTAACTCAACACGTTTAGTGTCATGTGTCAAGGTTTCTTTTCTCATTGTGTGAAAGCCCCTCTCAGTGATAAAGCAGACTTCCCCCTATACTGTATCGGTATACTCACATCCAGCCACTGATCCACCAGCGTCTCCACATCCTTCTTCATGACCTGCGCGTCGCAGTCCGGGATCTTCTTCAGCTCGCTGAGCAGCTGCTTCCCCCGGCTGGAGAAGAGGTCCAGCTCCTGCTGCTTACCAGACATGTTGGTCTTCACCCCCTCATGCTGCACCAGGACATGGGAAGAGAAGGGAAGACACACAGACAGCTCATTGATTTATAAGGATGACGATTGAGGATAAGAGGTGTCTGCAGCTTGGGTGAGGTGTTTAGAAAGCTTGACAGATTTACTAAATGGACCCAAATCTCCGGGTCCAAATATTCCATACTCAGCAGTACTAAAAGTGTTTCGCTCTTCTGGGTTCGATCCTAAATGTCTGCAGCCAACCTGGGCAACATCTTCCTCACTCATTGAGAAAGATTCCAAAACTGCAGCCTGCATGAACAGTGCATTTCCATGGGACTTACCTTGGATAACGGGGGTGTTTGAGTTGCTAATGATGGTAGTTGGACCAACCTTGGATAGGGATCTCTTGGTTTCTTCGTGGTCCTTGAGAGCAGAGCTGATATCCACCACAGCCTCTGTGCTGTCCACGATGCCAGTGATGGAGGTCTTCAGACCCTGGTACTCTCTCATGAGTTCCACCAGGACCCCACACTGCTCCTGCCTGTCAGAAAAACAGCGTTACTGTTGTTTATTCACCAGGAGCAGTTTGCTGGCTGAATGGTTCAACGGTTTGGTTATGTTTGTAAAGATGGTAAACTATAAAGACTGTTTCAAGGTGTAAGTGGGCATGTCCACCTAGATGTATGAATGATAGATGAGCAACGTTTGCTACAGTCCACTGGGTAGGCTGGTAGGCTGATCTATCCAGCACACATCTAGCTGGACACGCCCACTTGTGATGTCAATAAAATAGAGGAAATGGCCGCTTTAAGTCTGCCCGTACCTGTCTGAGATGAGTCTCTTGGTGTCCTCCCAGGTGGACTTCAAGAGGCCGATCTCCCGCAGCACCTCCCCTGCGAACTCTGCGTCGCGCTGGGCGAGTTGCTGGCCCTTGTCCCTCAGCCACTGCTCCTCGTGCTGGTGCGACTGGAGCTCGTCCTCCAACTGGTTGAAGAAACGCAGCCTGGCAGAGGGGGCAGAGGCGGTCAAAGGCTGCAACATCCCGCTCATACTAATGGGAACGGGAATATGCTGCTAACAACCCCGTCTGTATTTCACGATGTGTTTTGAAACGCGATAACGGCCGTGAGCACGGTGATGGTACTGCTATTGCCTATTGGCCCCGGGGCTCACCTCTGCTGCAGAGCCTGAAGGCTGGGCTCCTTCATGCTCTGGTGGTCGGCCTTCTCCTCAATGTCCTCCACGGTCTTCAGCAGCTGCTCCTTGCGCTGCCTGAAGGAAGTCCACAGGGCGCCCAGGGCGTCCGCCTCGCTCTGCTTGGAGCCCAGCAGGCTCCGGACGGCGTCCACCTCGGCGCTCAGCGCGTCAGCCATGCGCCGGCAGGAGGTACGCGCCCCCTGGCCGTCGCCCACGTGCAGGTGGCCCTTGCAGAGGCCGCTGTCCAAGCCGGCCGCCAGGGACTCCAGCCGGCCCACCTCGGGCACCACGGCCGACAGCTCCTGCTGTAGCTCCTCCACGCGGGCGCGGTCCCAGCTGCCCGCGCCCTCCACCGTCTGCCTCAGGCCCTGCAGGGTCGCCGCCGTCGTGCCCTGGGTCTGCAGGAAGGCCTGCAGCCGCTCCAGGCACTCCAGCTGGAGCTCGGCCGCCTGCCGGGCCTCCAGGTAGGGCAGGAGGCAGTTCTCCAGTCGGCTGTGGAGGAGCTGGGCGTCGCCGGGCTCACAGGCCCGACACAGGCACTCCGTCTGCTGCTCCAGGATCTGCTTCACGATCGCCTGCTTCTGGAGAGCGGCTCGGTTATCCTGACGGGGGGAGAGAGAGAGAGAGAGAGAGAGAGAGAGAGAGAGAGAGAGAGAGAGAGAGAGAGAGAGAGAGAGAGAGAGAGAGAGAGAGAGAGAGACTGTCTTTCAGTATACCGTTCCATGGTCACAATGTCCTGCAGTGTTTGGTTTGTTGCACCACCCGAGGCAGGAGGGCGCTATTCCTTTCTGCACCTGAAGGGTCATCCTGCCATGGAATAATGTCTATCTTTTGAGGTCCTCAAAGCAATGACCTCAGCACTGAATTCTGTTCTTCAGCGCCACCGCTGTCCTCCTCACCTTCACTTGCGTCACGGCCGGTGGCAGGTGGCTGGTGTTTATCTGAGAGGCGGAGTGGAGGGCGGAGAGCATGCCCTCGCCCCACTGGGAGAACTTGACCAGAGCCTGGTCGAACTGCTCCACCTGCGACAGGTGGCTCTGCAGCTCCTGGGTCCTGGTGGTGGAGAAGAATGTCAGAAAGATGTCAGAATAAGTGTTGGCTTTTTAACAAATACTGAGTTGTTTAACCATGACAATAACTAGTATTCATCTTTTTTTTTTACAACAAATTGAACTTAGAACCTGGCGGATATGTGCTAATACTAGAGCTTAAAGTAGCAAAAGTAAAGCTGAACATAAATATAAGCTATATTTTGTCAAAATGTCAACCAATTTCACTTTATGAGGTTTTCTAACAATAATATCAATACCCCTAGTCGCCTATTGTCCCCCAGTGGCTAGAAATGGCGTAAGGTGTAAAACGAGCACTAGGTATCCTGCTCTGCCTTTGAATATGGGGCCAGGCTACCTCCCCTTTCTCTGCTTTGCCCACCCAGAGAATTTGGCCCGCCAATGAGCTACGACCGTGCAATCGCCACATGCGTGTGTGTGTGTGTGAATACACACAGTGTAACACAAGTGTTGTACACTTTCCTTCTTCTACTTGTTATTTTGATAACCGTTGCTGACCTGGTATTAGGGCGCATAGCACGCAACACAATAACACAAGCTTGCGTAAAGCTCCTATTTGGTGAAAAGACTAGACTGCGTCGGGTTCTCTGACGTCTCTGGTAGCCTACTTCCACAACGAGACTCGTAGTGGGAGTTATCTCGGCCATGGTTGAGAAGGAATTGGGGGAAAGGAACTTTGGCCTTGACTCCCTGAAGTCCAGATTGAACCGCGACATGGAGGAGAAAGGGATGTTGCCCGGGATTGTCTCCCGCCGGTGCCCCGGCAGCGGGCTTCTCAACCATGGCCGAGATAACCCCCACTAAGAGTCTCATTGTGGAAGTACCGGGAACCCACAAACAGCAACAATCCTGTTGCTGTAAATTTCCGGTAAACTGGTTAAGCTGGGATAATGTGTAAATATTCCATATTTGAAACTTTCCATGGGAATTTATGGGAATTATGGGAATTTATGGGAATTTATGGAAATTTAGGGGAACTAACTGGGAATATAGGGTAATGTAATCGAATTGTATCATATCCAAGCATAAATATAAGAAAACATTCATGCAAAATGATACAATTAGTCAAAAGTGTGGTCCAGTCTTCTTGAAATCATCTACACATGTGATGGAGGAATGCCCAGTGCCTGTAGGGGAAGTGGTCTCAATAGCCATGCAGTAAGCAGTGTGCAATGTGCATGTGATTGAGAAATGGCATGGATATTCAAGTGTACTTGAATGGCATCTGTTGGTTTTAGTCAAGATTATGTTAAAATATACTTTCCGCAACTTTATTTAAATTCCCTATGAAGAGCCAACATTCAATTTGGAAAATTCCCAGTTTATTCCGATATAATCCAATAAATTCCTGTTCATTCCCTTAAATTCCCGTTAATTCCCATGGAAAGTATCCACCTTTGAAAATTCCCGGATTTTGCAACCCTATTTGAGATTCATAATATCGTCTGGAGGCGCACACAGCTTTCGGCCGTGATGGGAATGATCCAGTGCCCCGCCGCATAGCTCACCCAGCAGGTCAGTACCTCTGACCCTGGAGGTCAATACCTCTGACCCTGGGGGTCAGTACCTCTGACCCAGGGGGTCAGTACCTCTGACCATGGGGGTCAGTACCTCTGCCCCTGCGTTCACACCAAAAGATGCAAAAGTTGACGCGCGTCACGATCCCATTCAAAGTGAATGTAGAGACGCGTTGCTGCTTTGCTGCCGCAGCATTTGCTGCCGAGAAAACCGGCAGCAAAATTTGATTTGCGGCGTGTCAAAATCTGATTTGCAGCGCGGCATGCCCGTGCCCGGCAGCGGACACGGGCGGCGGGCGCATTCACGTATTTTGCAGCGCGTCAAATGCTGCTCGAGTTGAAATATTTCAACTTTTCGGCAGCAAACGCGTGATGACAGCCAATCAGCGTTCAACAGCGTTGCCACTGAGTCGTTGCCACTGAGTGACATGCCGTAACAGCCAATCAGTAATTGTTGTACTGAACAGAATGAATTAGTAGTAGTAGTAGACTACTAGTACTATTAGTAGACTACTAGTACTATTACTAGTAGTAGTATTACTAGACTAGTAGTAATAGTAGTAGGCCTACTGCGTGTCAGTAATAATCTCTGTACGGCTCCGAATGGTCTCATGAACCCATAAACGACGACGAGCATTCCGACGTCTCTCCCTCTTCCACAACAGGTAAAGAGATATGATGCTCGTAATGTCGCATGGTTGTCGGCATGGTGTGAATGAATTCAGAAGAGCACCGCGGGAAAAACTTGCCGTGCCGCGAGTGAGAAACTTCACGCGCTGCAAAACTGCGGCCAAAACCTTTGCCGCGCCGCAAAACTTTTGCCGCGCCGCAAAACTTCGGCGGCAACGCGTTCGGGCAGCAAATGCATCTTTTGGTGTGAACGCAGGGTGACCCTGGGGGTCAGTACCTCTGACCCTGGAGGTCAGTACCTCTGACCCAGGGGGTCAGTACCTCTGACCCAGGGGGTCAGTACCTCTGCCCCTGGGGTCAGTACCTCTGACCCTGGGGGTCAGTACCTCTGACCCAGGGGGTCAGTACCTCTGCCCCAGCGCCCTGAGGCAGGTCTTCCCCAGGCGGTACGTACCTTTGGGGGACGGCGGTGTTCTGGGTGCTCCACCTCGTGTGCAGGGTCCCCAGGTCCTCAGTGAGCAGCAGGGTCCTCTGCTGGGGGGCGCTGGACCCCAGGGCGGAGGCCAGGGTCCCCAGGCCCGCGTGGCACGCCTCCAGGGAGCACAGCTCAGAGTGCAGGCCCTGGAGGGGATGGAGGGGAGAGGGGAACACATCTGATCCCTCGTCTCATCACGCTACCAGGAGGTGTGTTTGGGTGGTAGTCTAGTAGTATTGTTTTAGTATAGTGCTAGTATTATCAGTTTAGCATAGCACTAATATTATCAGTTTAGTATACTAGATATACGTAGTATCAGTATAGTGTAGTATAGTATAGTACTAATAGTATCAGTGTTGTTGTATAGTAATCGTATTATCAGTATAGTATAGTACTAGCAGTATACTATCGTATTATTAGGATAATATAGTACTTTTATTATATTACTAGTACTAGAAGTATGGGGTTTGTGGTGTACCCTGCGCTGATCAGTTTGGTTTAGTTTTATTTAGTATTGGGTTTGTGGTGTACCTCCAAGTCCTGCAGCTCGCTGATCAGTTTGGTTTTGTCGGTGGAGAATCGGCGGTTCTCTGGGTTAGAGAGCGACTCGCTCCTCTCTAAGCAGGACACAAAGCTGGACCGGTCCTTCTCATACCTGCAGCAACAAAGAAGACGAAATGTGATATCTGCTATTAACCCATCACTAGCAGCAGCCCTGTTGCCTAGTGCCTTGCTCAAGGGCAGCGGCAGGAGTATTAACCTCACATGGTTGTCTGGTGGAAACTGGAGCACCCAGAGGAAACCCACGTGAACTCCACCGCCCCCCCCTGAGGTTCGAACCCAGGACCTTCTTGCTGTGAGGCAGCAGCACTAACCACTGTAGCTTCACCTGACTAACTCTTAACCCCAGCCCATGTCCCACGTGCCACCACGTGTCTCACTTCTGCCAGAGCGACAGCAGCGCCTCGAGCTGGCTCTGTTTGTCCTTGGCCTGCTGCACGCTGACATCGTAGCTGGCCTGCAGCGCGGCCGCTGCCCTCTCCGCCTTCTCTTTGTCGCTGAGTCTCCGGGCGCTGGCCGACAGGGACAGCACGGCCGCCTTCAGCTTCTCAAGGCCCTGGCACACGTCCTGAGGGGGGGGGGCAATGGGAGGACGAGGACGAGTTACCACGCAGGCCGAAGAGAAACCTAACCCTAGCACCTCACTCTCAGGCCGAAACCCCTAGCTCTGAACACTAACCCCACACTCTCAACCATTACCCCTAGCTCTACACCCAACGCAGTCCCAACGCATGTGGAACGTCCTGAGAATCAAGAAGGTGCTGATGAGGAACTGTCATCCCCTTTTACATTTACATTTAGGGCATTTAGCAGACGCTTTTATCCAAAGCGACTTACAATAAGTACATTTGTCATAAGAAGTGCAACAATATATCGCTATCGGTACAGTAAGGATGTTCATAGAACCAAGTGCAAGTACAACAATCACTAGGCTAACCAATTCCCTGTGTTACAGCAATGATAGCAGCTACTGCAGTTGCTACACAGTTAAGTACTATAATACAATACAATACAACACAATACAATACAATACAACACAACACAATACAATACAGTGTACAATGGTGGCCAGAGGGGGGAGGGTGGCTATGCAGAGTCGAGGTGGACTCTGAACAGGTGAGTCTTGAGTCTTTTTCTGAAGATAGTGAGCGACTCTGCGGTCCTGAGAACGGCAGGGAGCTCGTTCCACCACTGAGGTCCCAAAACCGAGAAGAGTTGTGACTTTGCTGAGCGACCTTTGCTAGTTCTTAGCGATGGCGGTACCAGAAGACGGACCGCTTAACCCTTCCTGTGTTTATGCTTCAGTAAAAGGATGTGAGGACGCACCGTGTGGCTTTGAAGAGCTTTGTAGGTCTCTGATGACGAGGAGCATGATGTGATTGGCTGCTCCAGGGTAGTGTGCAGACCAATGAGTGATGCCTGTGTCTGGAAACATGACCAAATGACAACACTCAGTGTATTATCAATGTAAAACCAATATTATTGCCAAAAACAGAAATAAGCTGACGTACTAAAAATCCTACAACATATATGTGTGTGTTGTCGTTGTTGTAGCTTCTAGCCTACATTAAAGTAATCAAGCAAATAAATACAAACACCAGTTACACTTTGCAGTAGAATCAATAGAAATGGCCAAAAAATGGTCCCTCGATCCTCAGAACTTTGGAGGAGATAATTGTACTACAATGGTTCAAAAACCCGCCGTCTCCCGCGTCCTCCTCCTCCTCCCCCCTGTATGGTACCTCCTCCAGGCTGGCGTTGAACCTCTGCTGGTGGGAGAAGCTCTCCTCCAGCCGGGCCTGGAGCTGCTGCACGCTCTCCCTCAGCTCCTCCCAGTACCTCCCCGTCTGGGTGAGCCGCGCCCTGACGCGGGCCGACTCCCCCGAGGACAGGAACTGGCCCAGCGCCTGGGAGTCGGCCTCCAGCCGGGAGTGGACCTCCTCCCGCTCCCGGAGCTCCGAGCTCACAGCCTGGACACGCGGGGATGGAGAGAGGGGAGGGGAGGTGACAGGGTGAGCGGCGGTGGCTCTGATCACCGCCCATGACGTCACACGGAATCCCATACCTCAGAACGGTAATATTCCAGTGTTCATCATGCAAATGTTATACAAATGAGTAATCATTGAGCAGACGTTTTGATCCAAACAAAACATCCTAGAGTACATTTCTGTTAGATAAGGAAGATGTGGGTCCGGAGCTTGCGACCCAGCCCTGAGGTGAACCCCCGGTACCTTCACGGTGCTGATCTGCTGCTCCAGAGGGGCAGAGGAGCTCTTCAGGGGGTCCAGCTGCTTCTCCTTCTCTGAGATCCAGACGGAGAAGGCCTCAAAGCCACGCCCAAACTGCTCCCACTGCACTCGCATGCCCTCCAGGGTCACCACGCTGGATCAGAATGGGCGTCACAGGCACGCTATTACACTACTAGGACTACACACACTTTGGTATACACACCCTGACAACAGCAGCCGCTGAAGATTACTAAGTGTGTTATTGGGAAGCAATTGCATTGCCTTCTGCTGTTAGTTTTAGTACTCGATGGGAGTCATCACAGAGCTTCCCCGAACTCTTAGACCAGTCACAACGGGCATCAGGTGAAAGTCTGAACACAACGTGAGTGCTGCTCAATCTTTAAAACTAAGTGTGGAGAGAGGATTGGCCTGGCTCTTACTTCAGCGGTGATCCAGCGCTAAGTTAAAAGGGCTCTTAGTTCATGATACAAAGGCCCTTAATATTATTTATACCGTACATTGCAGGTTTGGTTTAGTATGGTCATCTGATGTGACGTTATCTGAGACTTTTGTAACTGATGGAAAACAGTCAGTTCTGCTCTGTCTAGTGCTGACGGTGAGCGGCGTCCCGAGAGGACATCGGCGTGGCGGGAAGGCGTTGTCTCCTACTCTTTCTTGAGGCCGGCCTCCACCTGGTCCACCTGCTGGCTGAGGGCCCGCGCCTGGCCCAGGAGCAGGGCCTTGTTCCTGGGGCCCAGCTGGATCTCAGTGGCCCTCTTCAGCAGCGTGTTCATGTGGGAGACCTCCGCCTCACACTGCTTCAGTAGCACCTAAAGAAACGCACGTCCAGGCTGTGAGTGGGCACATTCTCCGCTTGGTGAAACAAATGGGCAATCCAAAACCACCTGTGTCTATAAAACACACGTTTGAAGTGGCTTGTAACGTTGCAAGCCACTTACGTTACTTATTCTGATACGTGATGCTTCTTATGCTTAAACTGACTTCATAATCATCAGCAATTTGTAATCAATTTGTAATCAATAATATAATAAAGTGGTGAGTGTCATGAAGAGCGCTATGCACATGAAGTGGTCGATCCCGCTCACCATGGCCTGGCTTAGCTCTGCCCCTAGGCTCTCGGGACTGCTGAAGTTCAGGTCTCTGTCGGACGCGGCCCGCGCCTTGTTCACAAACTCGCGCACCGCTTCCTGCTGACTGTCAAACTCCTGCCAGGCGGCCAGGGTGACCTGTGGACGACACAGCAGCAGGTGTATAATGACGTGGTCACCTGGTCCAGAGTACAAAGCACCTCGGGGCGGGTTTCACTGCTGGCATATCGGGCTGAGGTCCGCAACGCGCCCCCATGATGTACTTGGTATTGGACGTGGCGTTTTGCATGTGACGCAGAGGATGACACCACAGGAGTCGTTGTATGAGGTGCATCCTGTCATGTGGTCGGATAATCCACGTCAAGTGACCACCACAGGCGGACTCATGTTGATTTAAGATCCTCACGACCAACGGATGGAGAAGGCGCTTAGATTTGGTTCGACGTGTAATGCAATAACCCTCTCTCTCTCGCTCACCTCCAGGCTCTGCTCCTGGGAGTCCATGCTCTGCTCCATCTTGCTGAGCGTGTTCTCAAGGCTCTGCAGGTCCTGCTGCAGGGAGTCCCCCACGCCCTCCTCCGCTTGGAGCTGCTGCCCCCTGGTGGTCAGCTGCTGCACGTCCTTCCGCCGCTGCTTCAGACGCTTCAGCAGTTGCTGTGGACGGCCAGACGCACGGGGTTACCACGGCGCCAACGCCCCCGGGGGGAATCGGCTGACGTCCCTCCAGCCTACCGGCCCTTCATCCCTCCATCGTTTACACCCCAAGCCCGACCCCCCCACATTAACCCCTTCATCCACCAACCTGACCCCCCAGAAGAGTCCCCTCGTATCCCCCCCCGCCCTCCACCACCTCATCCCTTGGTCTTCGAAACCTCACCCCGATCCCGGTTCATTCACCAACCTTTAATTTCTGTACTCTGTATTATGCCTGATCAAAGTTATTGTTTCTGTGAAACTGACAAAAATATATAGAATATTGTATCTGACTTTGCTGCCTTATCTCGGTTTAATTTACTTGCCCTAGAATTGAGTCAAAGTATTTTCAAAATACATTTTTAAAAACGTAGAAAAAGAAAGAGAAAGAAAGAAACATTGGAATAAAAGGGAAGTAAAAATGATTGAAAGAAAGCGACCAACAAGTATAGAAACAAAAAACCAAAAGAAACTGAAAACCGAAGGAAGAAAGAAACACAGAGAGACAGAACTCCTCCTCTCTCCCACCTGTCTCCCGAGGAGCAGCTGCTGGGCGTCCCGGACCGTCTGGGAGTCCAGTATCCTGACGGCCTCCGCCTGCGCCTCCTTCTGCCCCTCCACCACCTCCGCTAGGGTGCTCCTCACCTCCTCCCGGAACTGGACGCAGTCCCCCACAGCCAGCACCATCTTCTCAGCCTGGGAGCACGGCAGCACGGAGACGCGGGTCCACAACGGCCTTTTAGAATCATGCCCTCTTATCGGCCGCAGTGGAGTCTAGTTCATACGTAACAATGTTGGACCTGCTAACCTTGGTACTGACCTAGAAAAGAGTTGTCTTTTATCTGAGAGACAAAAGACGATTTATTGGACACAATCTCATGGCTAACTTCAGTCCACTGTGTCATGGCCTCAATGACTGCCCTTTTAGTCACCACCGGTGTTTATTATGGGATGTATTCCTTGAAACTGGTCTTCTCAAACTGAAACCTAACCACTCTCAGCAGCAGCATTTAACAGTAAAATTAAAACGTCGAACGTCGAATTAAAAAGTCGATGCCAAACGCCGTGGAAACACGTCCTCCCTACCTCCGACAGAGAGGCGATGAGGCCCTTGAAGTCAACGGAGAGCTTGCCGAGGGCCCCTCCGTGGCGCTGGCCGTCGCTGTCGCTGCACACCTCTATGAGGGCCGCCATGCGCGTCCGCAGCCAGCCCAGGTTGCCCTCCTGCAGCTCTGCGTCCTGCCGCAACTCCTGGAGGTTGAGCACACACACACACAGGAGGATCTCAACGACTCGTCTGAGGCATCGCAGACAGAGGCAGGCTGGGGTTCAGAGTGGCCTCCCACCCTGTTCTGGGCTCCTTTCATTCGTATCATTTGGGGAGATCCTATCACTAGGATTTTACACCTGTGGTCTTAGTTTAGTAACAGTGAGAAAACAAGCATAGATTTCTATGTTGAAGATAATATAAATCATAAACAAAACAATAATGACCTTGAATACCCGAACCTTTCAACACTTCGACTATTGAGGCATGAATTACATCAACAGTACATTAATGATTTACATTAATGAATGAGAGCAGATGTTGTATATGTTAGGTGGTTAGTGGTAGGATGAGTCAGGGCGAGGAGAGCGGGCCACAGACAGTGAGTGTCGGTCGTACCGTGATGGTGGCTTTCACCTGGCCGTATTTACTGGGGTCGTTGGCTCTGCTCCTCAGCAGTCTGAGCTGACTCTCTTTAGAGATGAGCCAGCACGAGAGCTCTGCATACCTAGACCACAGAGAAACAGAACGCACACAGGGACACACAATACACACAGGGACACACAATACACACAGGGACACACAATACACACAGGGACACACAATACACACAGGGACACACAATACACACAGGGACACACAATACACACAGGGACACACAATAAACACACTGTGACCACACTGACTCGGGTCCAAGAATGACAAAAATACACTCTTGACAATGTTATCTTATCTCATCATATGAACTGTTTAAATGAGTTAAATGGGAAAATCAAAGAAATCATAGTCCACAGTTACATGGCTGGAAAAATATATCACACAAGAAAAATATACATATTTATATAACAATATACTGTTACTTATATATGTTTTACAGTGTGCCAGTAGCCATGAGGGGTACTGGATGCAGAATTCACCCCGACATGAATTATCATAATACCACTTTTAGTTTCACTACTAATCCTGGAATGGCCCTCCTGAGCTGAACCCTCTAAACACAGACTGAGCAGCGCTACAGTCTCCTCCCTCCAGAACCGCCCGCTGGTACATCAGCAGCTAGCCAGCGAGCTTAGCTTCAACATAGAGTTAGCATAGCATTAGCTTAGCGTTACCTGGCGGCATACTCCTTCCACTTGTCCTGGTGCTGCATGAGCTTCTGGTGTGTGTTGTCCGCCTCCTCCTGGGCGTCGGCCAGGGCCTGGCGGGCCGCCTCCAGGCTGTGGTGGGCCGGGTCCGAGGCCGGCAGCTTCTCACACAGCTCCTCCATCGCCTGGAGCCGCTTCTCACACACACTCTGGGGGCCCTTCTCCCTGAAGAAGGCCTGCGTTCACACGCACACACACACACACACCACACTGCCTAACATACACAGATGAGAGTGTGCACACACACACACACACACACACACACACACACACACACACACTGCACAGACACACACCACAGACACACACACACACACACACACACACACACACACACACACACACACACACACACACACACACACACCACACACCCACACACACACACACACACACACACACACCTCTCTGTTTATCAACCTGGTCCTGGCCCCAGCGCTGTAGATTAATAATGCTGTTGTGGTCACAGAGGTCCAAAGAAGTTTGAAAAGGCCTTGAGAACTTTATTTATTTTTGCTCTCAACTGGGAGCAATTTCCTCTTCCCACAAATGACCGCGTCTTTTAATTAAAAACCAGTTATCACCATAAGTCGTTGGCGGGGCCAGACTAAGGTAACCTCTTTATCAGTTAATGAATCGCCATGGCGACGCTCACCCGGTGCTCCTTCACCAGCCGCTCGCTGCCCACGCTGGCCAGCTGCCGGTTCTCACGGGTCACCTCCGCCTGGCACTCCTGCAGCGACGCCATCAGCTTGCTGCGCTCCACCTCCACCTTCAGGTGGAGCAGGTGGAAGGGGGCCTCCGTCTGGACGTCCTGGACAGGTTGGGGAGGGGCACGGGAGCGTCTCAATCACAGTGGTGGTGGAGGTGGTGGTGGTGATGGAGGTGGTGGTAGTGGTGAAGGAGGTTGTGGTGGTAATGGTGGTGGTGGTGGTAGTGGTGGTGGTGAAGGTGGAGGTGGAGGTGGTGGTATTGGTGGAGGTGGTGGTGGTAGTGGTGAAGGTGGAGGTGGAGGTGGAGGTGGTGGTGGTGGTGGAGGTGGTGGTGGTGGTGGTGGTGGTGATGGTGGTGGTGGTGGTGGTGGTGGATGTGGTGGTGGTGGTCTTGGTGGTGGTAGTGGTGGTGGTAGTGGTGAAGGAGGTGGTGGTGGTGATGGAGGTGGTGGTGGAGGTGGAGGTGGTGGTAGTGGTGAAGGTGGAGGTAGTGGTGGTGGTGGTATTGGTGGAGGTGGAGGTGGTGAAGGTGGTGGTGAAGGTGGAGGTGGAGGTGGTGGTGGTGGAGGTTATAGTTGTGTGCTTTGTGTTGTGGTGGGTGAGCCTAACTATGTATGTACTCTTGCAAAGAAAACCATCCAAACTAACTCAATGACTAGCATGAGGGTTTAGTCCAAAGCATCGCACAATACCGTGCGTGTCATCTATATTCATCCTGAATGATGATGATTACATGTATCCAAAGTGTTCCTACCTTCCAGTGTTTGTGCAGCTTCCTGACGGTCTCCTGCAGGGACTGCTGCTCCGGTTCGGGCAGGATGTCGGTGAGCTCATCACAGGCCTTCAGGAAGCTGTTGAGCACGCGCTGGTCCAGCTGCCCGAAGAACTCCTGCAGGACCCAGCGTGATGACAAACATTTACGTTAACACTCACGGGATTTTACTGAAGCTTTAATCCAAAGCGACTTGCAACCATTCATCCACTCATCCACACAGCGACGGCGGAGTCAGCCACCCAGGGCGACGACAGCCAGCTCGTCAGGAGCAGTCAGGGGGAGGCGTCTTGCTCAGGGACACCTCGGCACTCGGAGCCGGGGATCGAACTAGGAACCTTCGGGTTACTTCGAGATACTGCTGCCCTCAAACAGGTCAAAGGTCAGTCCTCTGCCATACATGGTTTGGACCCTCTGTTCCCCATATCTACCTGTGGTCATGAACCAGACCACGGGTAGATATGGTCTCGGTCTCTATGGTTACAGGCGTACGCCACAGGGCTGACGTGCACCTCTCCGAAGAAAATAACAACCTCTGGGATCTCCCCGAGACAACTGTTAGGTCCGCACAGAACCACGCCTCAGAACCACGGCGCAGAACCAGCCTCAGAACCACGTCGTCGTCTCAGAACCACGGCGCAGAACCAGCCTCAGAACCACGTCGTCGTCTCAGAACCACGGCGCAGAACCAGCCTCAGAACCACGTCGTCGTCTCAGAACCACGGCGCAGAACCAGCCTCAGAACCACGTCGTCGTCTCAGAACCACGTCGCAGAAGCACAAACGTAAGCGGCGTCCTAGAAGCCAACAGCATCCCTGCTGAAGGAGTAAACATTCACTCCAACGTGTTGAGAGGTCCCTGAGTGGTTTACACCTCAAACAGTCACCACCACTGCCAAACATTGTGTGAATGAACGTATGTCGAATGTGTGAATCTCATCATAGCGCACTTTGAGTGACCACAAAGCATTATGGAAGCGCCAATGTGAAAGCATTCCATCGACCACACAGTCCATTTGTTTGGTGTCTTTGAAGAGTGTACATCTCACGCAGGATGCTACTTGAAGGAGTAGGGCTTGATGTAAGCTTTCTGACGCTATGGAGACACACTATAGTGTTAGAAGCACTGTGCAATGGGTCAGGCGAGACGTGTTTGTTTGTTGGAGAGAGAGTGGTGATGGATGGACTTACATTATGGAAGCTTGTTATAGGGTCAAATGAACCACTCAAGGCAGTTAATAATGAATGGCTCTCATTTAGCCCTTAACGCACAACACAATGGAATGGAACAAAATGGAGAGTGACAGACACCACCTTGTAGTGGTGAGTAGTTGTTGGTTGATTGTGTTGCATAAGGGCACTTAGTCTGTTTTGTTTTCCAAGAGGGAGGCATCCACCTTGTCTTGGGAATCTTCTCTCATGTCATAAAAAACGAATAGAAATTGGGATACACTCCGAACCAAGACTAAAACAACAGAAACCTGTAGGTCATACCTTCCTCTACTGGAGGAAGACAGCATTTACAAAAACACACACACACACACACCCCAAACCACTAATACAACACACACACGCACACGCACACACACACACACACACACACACACACACACACACACACACACACACACACACACACACACACACACACACACACAGAAGTGCCTCTCCACACAGCGTTAGGGGCCTGTGGTCCCCGGGTCGGGGGCCCTCACCGTGTGTCTCCTGAGCAGCTCCTCAGGAGGGCCCCTCTCGGTCAGGCAGCTCTGGGCCGTCTTCAGCACCTTCTCCAGCTCCACGCGGGACTCCTCGAAGCGCTTCATCAGGCTGCTGTTGGCCTCCACGTGCTTCCTCCACTCCGCAGACTCCTTGATCATCGCCTGCAGACAGCAGCACCCGGGTTAGCACCCAGGTTAGCACCCAGGTTAGCACCCAGGTTAGCACTCAGGTCAGTACCAAGGTTAGCACCCAGGTTAGCACCCAGGTTAGCACTCAGGTCAGCACCCAGGTCAGTACCAAGGTCAGCACCCAGGTCAGTACCAAGGTTAGCACCCAGGTCAGTACCAAGGTTAGCACCCAGGTTATCACCCAGGTTAGCTTCTGGACCACCGAGTCCCAAACGTTCTCGACCCTCCGACGACGGACTTGAACCCCAGTGAGATCATTGATCATTTCTCGACGTATATTATTCCTTCAGTCTTCAAATAAACCAATGAGCAGAAGGGAGGGGTCAAGCCCTCTGTTGGTCAAGTCACCGATGTAGCATATTTCAGAGGCTAGATGCTGAGATTGACTCCCCCTCAGTCCAGCGCCTCTCTAGAGACCTCTAGTGGTCCAGTTCTGCACACACACCCGGGGCCGCGTGGCGCGCTGTACCTGTGAGGACGACTGCAGGTCAGCCACGCGTTTCTGCAGCAGCGTGGTCTGCATGTGCTGCAGGGTGCGGCTGCCGTCCAGCGTCTTCTGGAGGCTCTGGTGGCTCCTCTCGATCACTGACAGACACTTCTTACAGCTGTGGGTGTAGGTCACCAGCTCCTGCACACAGCGAGGGGCAGGCAGGGGGGAGAGGGGAGAGGGGAGGGGGGAGAGGGGAGAGGGGAGAGGGGAGAGGGGAGGAGAAACAACCCTGTTTATGATAGTAGAACATTGACGTTATCTTTCCATATATCTATATTTATATATCCTTATTTTTAAAAGAACAGCACTGCATTTTTCAATGAAGATAACATTAATAACAATGAATCAGAAATATAGTCTTGACATTGATAATGTGGTAAATTAATATTCTAACGATATTATGTATATAATATTCTAGATCTTTGATGGAATATCTTCATAGGTGTACAGAGGCCCATTTCCAGCAACCCTCACTCCTGTGTTCACATCGGGACCCCAAACTTTTGAACCGTTTACATTCACTTTGGATATCTGACCGATAACAACAGATCCACTTCACGAAATGTGTTATCATCTAATTAAAGAAACTGAACTTTATGTACCCAAAAGCATAACAAACAATTCCAGAGGATAGAAAGTAAAACCATGACCCTGATTTGCCATTAGAAGCACACGTCCCGTGACATGAGGAGACATTCATGAGAAAAAAACCTTGCTCTGTAAACTCATGTTCATCCCAAACCTGGCATTTGAGTTTGAAGTCCCCGGGCCCCTCTGAGTCCCTGGAGCCGGTGATCCGGCTGGCCTTCTCCAGGGCCTGGTAGAAGCCTGTAATGTTCTTCTCCATCTCCTCCAGCGGGGGCAGCAGAGACTGGGACTCTCGCAGCAACGGCAGGCATCGCTCTCTGATCTGATTGGACGAGAGTGAAACAACGAGATGAAGAGCGAAAATGTTCTATGGCACTCTAAGATCAGCCGATCACGGTTCAACAAACAAATACATTTATAGGCAACCTGCGTTTATACACAAGACACCGATAGAGGGAAACACACACACACTGACATCTACAAAACCATATTCTTACTGAAAAACCTTCCCCTCCCACACACATACACACACACACACTGAGAGAGACACATCTACCCCCCTCAAACACACACAAACCCACCTACAAACACCTATATCTAAATAAAACTGTTTCCTGGAGGAGCCAGCCTCCACAATAAGAGCGTCATAACACTCAGGCAAGCAGGGCCCCCCTTGCCAGCTAGATTAACAGGAAGATGCTGCTACCACAATAAGAGCGTCATAACACTGAGGAGAGCCGGTCGCACCTTGCCGAGCTGCTCCTTGACGGTGGCCATGAGGGCCAG
>OLKM01001078.1:85000-100000 GCA_900291075.1 Melanogrammus aeglefinus
TCACCCCCAGGGGTCCCGGCAGAGACTTGTCCAGGTGGATGTGCCAGTCCAGCAGCTGCATGGGAAACCCAGCAGGACAGCACGCATGATGACACCACACACATCCAGTCATACAGACCCCGGGCCTGTCCACAAAGACCCCGCGTGCACTGTCTCTCTGTCTGTCTCTGATGCTTCCTGGCTGGGAATGAGGAGGGGGAGCGTGGATGAAATCAGGGGGCTGTCCCGGGAAACAAAGCCCCCCAATGATCCCCCGGTACCACCTAATGAAGTCTTGTGTGAATGGACTGCACTAATTGTCTAATTTAATCCAATGGGGGAAGCGGAACTATCCGAGCTCTGCTTGTCTTCTGGTGATTTGAGGAGAATTAGGTTTAATTTACTCATGTTTCATTTGATTTGTTAAATGACAAGGGACACAACTATGGCATTAGCCTGTCTTCATTGTGAATCTCCCCAACAAATGTACAGAATCATTCTGAATTGTGAAGAAGCTGAGTTCCCAGAATTCAATCTAAAGTGTCTTCCTTAGAAAGTACCTTGAACTACAAAATGTCTTTCTTATGAAGTACCTGGAAATACCACAAATGTCATGTCTTCCTTATAAAGTGATAGCCTGGTCCTACCAGACTCTCTGGCCACTCTCCATTGACAAACACATTTACTCACTTGAAGGAGGGTTTCTGTTGGAGTTTTAAACTATTGGGTCTGCCCAGGGCCACCCTGGTCTTCCATAACCAATCGCTAACGTTTGACTACAACAGAAACTAGCGCACGACCTCAACGTCATTGTTCTCAGCCACTTCCTCTGTTCGCTGATTGGACCGGCAGAAATAGGCCGGAGAAAACCTATGAATATACCGCAAACCCAGACATAGTACTGAAGGGAAATAAAAATTGAGCCGAAGTACGCAGGCGGGCGAAGCCAGGCTAATAAAGTAACTTGAACTAAAAAAATAATAATTTACTCCTTATGATGTAGCTTGAACCACAAAAATTGTTTAAAGTCTTCCTTATAAAGAAGATTCAACAAAATAATGTAGTGTCCCAGTGCGACAACATTATTACTATTTCCACTTCAGGACGTCAGCTAGTAAAGTACGGCTTCCCCTGATTGACAGGTGGTCCCAGAGGCCCCTCCCCGCTCACCCTGATGGCCAGCCGGTCCCAGGCCTGCTTGACCAGCGCCTGCTCCACAGACAGCTTGCCGTCCCTCTGCACGGGCTGCAGCAGGGGGTCGCTCTGCTTCTTCTTCATCTCGTACTGCACACGGAAGCTCTTGAACACCTGAGGACCGACACACACGCGCACACACACAAGAACACAAGCACACACACACACACATGGCCCCACACACAGGCACAAGCAAACACACACGCACAGGAAGGAGAATCAGATGAAGAGCAGTGGGAATGGTGGAGCACCATTATAGCCTGTTGATATTGATATTTACTTCTAACCTTGTTTGTAAGTAGCGCCCAGACCAACACAGAACAGCTATTATTTACCGCTCGTACATCAGAAGGCATCAAGCAATTTTCTGTTGCCGATTCCATTGTTCGAGAGAGTTCTTTAGCAGTACTGTATATAAAGCTAAATCAATGTAAATAAACTTCAACCTAGGCTAATGGAAACTCTTCTGTCTGGTATCTATGTGAGTGTTTACCTGGGATCTATGTGAGTGTTTAGCCCCGGTGCGTTCAAAGTAGCAAACATAGGCGAACGCTCGCGATTTGAAACATGTTCTGTTAAGCGTGCCAATGTCTTCAAACGAACATAGGTAAAGTGTCAGAAGAGGTAGTTCTCCACAAGCAGACATGGATCACGGACTGCAAGAGATGTGTGCTCCCAGATGGAGATTAACATTAATTCCTTTCCTACACATAAAGCAATAGATAAATAGTTTGATACAGCCTATCTACACCCTTACTTCAACTGATGTCTTGTGCATCCAAAAATGTGATCTGAACGTGAAATCGCAGTAAGTGGGCACGACTTCGGTGACGTCACGTAGCCCTCTATTCCTGAATCGTCCGAATTCCTTGTCTGCAGTAAACTTTCTACTAGATCGACAACTTCTAGACCTTCTTCTGTAAACTCGTCAATTATCATGGAGGCTGCAGCAAATACAATGGCCTTTCTTGTCGCCATTGTTTGTTTACAGTTTGTTTACAGTTTAAAATGAACGTTTAGAACGCTGTCCAAAAATTATTAAAATTTATTGTTTAAAGGCAACACGCTCGCTGCCAACGTTCGCCTATGTTAGCTGATTCTGAACACACCCCAGGACCATCTGTGGGTTTAACTGGTATCTGACTGTGCTGAGTTTTGTTTCCTTATATATCTGAATGTTAACCTGGTATTTTGACAGTGCTCTGTGTGGTTTTTCTGGTAAATATGTGAGGGTTTACCTGGTATTGGACCGTGCTAGGTGTGGTTACCTGGTATCTATCCAGGTGGTTACCTGGTATTGGACCGTGCTAGGTGTGGTTACCTGGTATCTATCCAGGTGGTTACCTGGTATTGGACCGTGCTAGTTGTGGTTACCTGGTATCTATCCAGGTGGTTACCTGGTATTGGACCGTGCTAGGTGTGGTTACCTGGTATTGGACCATGCTAGGTGTGGTTACCTGGTATCTATCCAGGTGGTTACCTGGTATTGGACCGTGCTAGGTGTGGTTACCTGGTATTTGTCGGTGAGGTTTCCCTCGGCCCCCTGGGCCCGCAGGATGTCTCTCTCCAGCTGGTCCAGGAACACCTTGAGCTCCCTCAGGGCCTTACGCTCCTCTCTCTGTCACCACAGGGGGGAGGGGGGAGGGGAGAGAAGGGAGAGGGGAGAGAGAGGGGAAAGGGGAGAGAGGGAGGAGGGGGGGGGGAGGGGGGGGAGAGGGGGGGAGGGGGGGACGAGGGGAGAGGGGGGAGAGGAGGGGAAGTGGGGTTGGGAGATGGACAGGACCACCATGGAGGATAGAGGAAGCATGATACAAACATTAAAGACATTCAAATCCTTATTTTCCGTTACCCATAAGTCCAAGTGTCCTGAGGTCGACAACACCCGACACACACACAAGAAATGAACACTCAACATACAAATAAACACCCGCAGCCTAGTTAGTTGATTTTGAGCGGGAAAACCCGAGGCCACGGTGGAGCGTTAGGCGGGTAGTTAAAGAAGTGAGGCTGCGCTCGGTGGTTCAGTGGTTTCAGATCACCCCTTCATGGGGTTATTAGTGGAAACACATACCTCAAACATTTGCTCTATATCGTAGGGGGCGGACTATCCAGAGGAGGGGCGTGGCGCGGCACACAGAGAAGAGATGCAAACACACACACACACACACACACACACAGCACATAGAGGCGTTAGAACAGAGGCAGGCCGAGGCCAGGCGGCGGGGTCAGGGGAGGGCCGAGGGAGGAGGGAGACGGAAGGGGATGGAGAATGAAACGGAAACCGCGGGGAGGGGGGGGGGGGGGGGAGGATGGGGATGCAGCTAGGGAGGCAGTGGGGATGGGGGGTGCATTGGGGGGTACACACAGGAACACACACACAGGGGTAGCCCAGCACTCACCCGCAGCACGGGGACCGAGAGGGCAAAGGTTGGGATAGTGCCAGGAAGTATCTTAAGGGGGAGGGGGCGAGTGAGAGGGTGAAACCGTGTCAGATCGTATGATGAAGTGGTGATGAAGGAGAGCATGGTGGTGCTGATTTGATGGAGGACGAGGACGGGGCTCGTGATTGGATGAATCGCAAGCAAAAAGCGCACGGTAACAACCTCAATAAAAACAACAACAACAACAAACAACAACAACAGCCACAACACATCTTCCCCCAATGCTTGGACACTGCACCCTCAAGAGGCGGGACCTCCTCAGGGTGCACTGAGCAGCATTGGAGACCTTTAAGGAGGGCCTTAGTGTCCGACGGGTGCTATATATAGACACTCGCCTTACGTCTACACCTACACCTTGAGTCTAGGTCCTAAACCTACTCTGGTTTGGCTGTTGGATAGCATATAACCTGTATATAATCTAAAATTAAATTAATATATAAAGAATACAAATAATAAAACGGCACGGACCAATGTCGGTCTCCACCTCACCCATGGGAGTCATCATTATTTTACACATTCCCGTGTGCTCCTTTATAATAAAACAGAAACAAACATGGCCGTATCCATAATCCAAAAGCCATTTCTACATAGGGCTTCATGGGTGGTTGTTCTCCTGGAGGTAGGATGAGCGGGGCTGGGGGCCGTTACCTGGTCCTGCTGGGAGTCTGAGTCCTGGTGGGGGCTGGGGTAGTGCTTCAGGAACTGAGCCACGTACGTCATGATGGACTTCTCGTCTGGTTTGTCCACATCCACATCTAGCACCGCAACAACAGCAGCAACATGTTAGGTTAAGGGCCGAAAGATACTGGGTCCATGTGTCGTCCTATAGAGCGAGATGTTAACCCTTACTGCTCATTAATGATTGTGTGTTTTTTAAACGCTTCTGCCATGCTCTGAGCATGAGAACGTCCGCCTCAGAGTTTTAAAATAAGTTGTGAATGTGGTAAAGGTTTAAGAAGACATTGGGCATTGGGGGTTAGGTTCAAATGAGAGGGGCATAGTAACACACTCGCTTCAACAGAGTTGGCGACCAATAGACACGCACAACTCTGTAGAAGGGTATTAGCCGGAATGAGCAGCCGTCGTGTGTTTGACTGAATACCTCCCGCGTTATTATTCTTCTAGCACAAGGTGAGAGCGAGATCTGGATGCAACTGGAAATCCTGCTTAGTCACCACCCTGCCTGCACATCGACAACAAACACCTCCATCATTCAAACTGATTGGTTATTGATCAACCAGTCTATCCAGGGTATCTGCAGGTTTCAGCAAGTCACATTTAAGACTTTATAAGACCTTTTTAATACCACCTTGAATGAAATTTAAGACCTAAAACACGCGATGGTGGGGGGGGATCCCGCTGTATTATAACCCAAGCATAGCATGGGTGTCACTCAATGAGACTCATTCACCTACCCATTGTCGCAGACTAGCTAGCAAGCACGCAGACAAGTGACTAGTCATATGTAGCGATGTCACCAAGTGCACCTGAGGTGACTTTCTCCTCCTACAGATAATATTGTTAACCCCCCCCCCCCCCCCCATCCCCCAGGGGGTCATCTAAGCACTCTACATGCCACTAATCAAATCTTGGAAGGATCAATAAAACCTATCTTCCTCCCTTTGCCGTCCCAAACCCCCCTGAGCTATAACTGTGGCCCTCTTCCGGTTCTCCTGAGAGATCATAAACAGAATCAAAACACTGTTGTACTGTGTGTTGTTGTACTGTGTGTTGTTGTACTGTGTGTTGTACTGTGTGTTGTTGTACTGTGTGTTGTTGTACTGTGTGTTGTACTGTGTGTTGTTGTACTGTGTGTGTTGTACTGTGTGTTGTTGTACTGTGTGTTGTTGTACTGTGTGTTGTTGTACTGTGTGTTGTTGTACTGTGTTGTTGTACTGTGTGTTGTTGTACTGTGTGCTGTTGTACTGTGTGTTGTTGTACTGTGTGTTGTTTTACTGTGTGATGTTGTACTGTGTGTTGTTGTACTGTGTGTTGTTGTACTGTGTTGTTTGTACTGTTGTTGTTGGTTGTACTGTGTGTTGTTGTACTGTGTGTGTTGTTGTACTGTGTTGTTGTAGTACTGCGTGTTGTGTTGTACTGGTGTGTTGTTGTACTGTGTGTTGTTGTACTGTGTTGTTGTACTGTGTGTTGTTGTACTGTGTGTTGTTGTACTGTGTGTTGTTGTACTGTGTGTTGTTGTACTGTGTGTTGTTGTACTGTGTGTTGTTGTACTGTGTGTTGTTGTACTGTGTGTTGTTGTACTGTGTGTTGTTGTACTGTGTGTTGTTGTACTGTGTGTTGTTGTACTGTGTTGTTGTACTGTGTGTTGTTGTACTGTGTGTTGTTGTACTGTGTGTTGTTGTACTGTGTGTTGTTGTACTGTGTGTTGTTGTACTGTGTTGTGTTGTACTGTGTGTTGTTGTACTGTGTGTTGTTGTACTGTGTGTTGTTGTACTGTGTGCTGTTGTACTGTGTGCGGTTGTACTGTGTGTTGTTGCAGTGTGTGTTGTTGTACTGTGTGCTGTTGTACTGTGTGTTGTTGTACTGTGTGTTGTACTGTGTGTTGTTGTACTGTGTGTTGTTGTACTGTGTGTTGTTGCACTGTGTGTTGTTGCACTGTGTGTTGTTGTACTGTGTGTTGTTGTACTGTGTTGTTGTACTGTGTGTTGTTGTACTGTGTGTTGTTGTACTGTGTGTTGTTGTACTGTGTGTTGTTGTACTGTGTGTGTTGTACTGTGTGTTGTTGTACTGTGTGTTGTTGTACTGTGTTGTTGTACTGTGTTGTTGTACTGTGTGTGTTGTTGTGTTGTACTGTGTGTTGTTGTACTGTGTGTTGTTGCACTGTGTGTTGTTGTACTGTGTGCTGTTGTACTGTGTGTTGTTGTACTGTTTGTTGTTGTACTGTGTGTTGTTGTACTGTGTGTGTGTTGTACTGTGTGTTGTTGTACTGTGTGTTGTACTGTGTGTTGTTGTACTGTGTGTTGTTGTACTGTGTGTTGTTGTACTGTGTGTTGTTGTACTGTGTGTTGTTGTACTGTGTGTTGTTGTACTGTGTGTTGTTGTACTGTGTGCTGTTGTACTATGTGTTGTTGTACTGTGTGTTGTTTTACTGTGTGTTGTTGTACTGTGTTGGTGTACTGTGTGTTGGTGTACTGTGTGTTGTTGCACTGTGTGCTTTCATACTGTGTGTTGATCATGATGCAAGAGGTATTCTCTCCAGCCTACTGCCAGCTCATTAACCAAGTTGTCTACTCTGGTATCTTCATCATCACAATCGTCGTCATCGTCATTGTCCTGATCTTTCTGGTGAATTGGGCTCAGGCTAAAAGCAGCTATAGTTATCTTCCTTCTGTGCCTGAAAGCCACAACAATGGGATCTGTGTCTTGACTGAAGAACAGAGGCCCCCAGATACAGAGAACAACCACAAGCTTAGACCTGAGTTCATGTCCTCGGGATCCTCAAGCACTTTGCTAGCATTGACATTGACCTAGCTTTCAATGATGGAGGATCACGCTGTGTGATGTTTTGTTGTTTCTGCTGAATGTATCTTCATAATATATGCTTGGCAGCTTGTCCCTCCGTGTGGAGTTTACATGTTCTCTGTGGCACTGAAGCCCACTCAAGTGTGTGTGTAGGTGTGTGTGTGTAGGTGTGTGTGTGTGTGTGTGTGTGTGTGTGTGTGTGTGTGTGTGTGTGTGTGTGTGTGTGTGTGTGTGTGTGTGTGTGTGTGTGTGTGTGTGTGTGTGTGTGTGTGTGTGTGATACTTCTAACTCATTCTACTATGTGTGGTGAGATGTCAACACACAGAAGGATGGACAGACGCTGTGTGACGGTTTTGAGCCTTTCGGATAGATCCTACGTCCCTGACTCGGGCACAAATGACAAGAAATCTTTGTCAAACAAAGGAATTCTCAGACGTTGCCTCTTTTCAAATTCTTGATTTCGTTTTGTATTGTTTATATCACTAAAAACAATAATGATACTAATCCAGGCTCCGCTCACACTCGCCCTCTCCTGCGGTTCCCGGTCAGCATATCTAGAGCCGGCATACAGCATACACATATCTGCCCACCACACTCCCAGGCCATCTACGTGGGAGCGTGCAGTTTCACTATCAGGTCAGAGCAACCGGTATTCTTCCCACATCCTCCGATTCTTCCCACATGGTGTGAACACGACGGAAATACGGACGATTTGACGGAGGGATCGACGGCTGAATGGACAGACACAGATGCGTGTACACTATCGTTCAAAGGTTTGGGGTCACCCACACAATTGTTTTCCATGAAAACTCACTCTTTAATTGAACAGTTTTCAGCAGTGCTAACATAATTGCACAAGGGTTTTCTAATCATCAATCAGCCTTTAAACACGATCAGCTTAACAATGTAAAACTAGAACTCAGGAGTGACGGTTCCTGGACATGGGCCTCTGTACCCCTATGTCGATTATCCATAAAAAATCTGCTGTTTCCAGCTTGAATAGTCATTTACCACATTAACAATGTCTAAACTGTATTTCTGATTCATTTAATGTCATCGTGGTTGAAAAAAACAGTGCTTCTCTTTAAAAAAAACAAGGACATTTCTAAGTGACCCCAAACTTAAAGGTAGAGCTTGCGCTGACCTGCGGGCTCCAGCAGCCGGGGGATGCCCAGCTGGTTCTCGGCCAGGCTGAAGGCCTCCTCCAGGTTGTCCCGGTTGCTCCTCCTGCGGACCAGCTCCATGTCCACCAGGTCGGGCCGGATGGCGTACACCACGGCGTGGAAGGCCACGCCACTGCGCCAGCTGGGCCCGAAGTCCTTCACCTCGATGCCCTGGCGCCTGGCCGGGGCGGGACAGAGCACGGGTTACACTGCTGCCCTCAGGACGGCCTCCACAGAGTGGGACCTCACACTGAGATCATTCTTACAGCACAGCATAGTATACCATAATATAGTATGGTAAGGTAGAGTATAATACAGTACACTACAGCATAACATGGCATAGCATAACATAGCATAGCATAATATAGAATAGTAAGGTGTAGTATAGTACTGTACAGTGCAGCATAACATAGCATAACATAGCACAGCATAATATAGAATAGTATGGTGTAGTATAGTACTGTACAGTGCAGCATAACATAGCATAACATAGCATAGCATAATATAGTATAGTATGGTGTAGTATAGTACAGTACAGTACAGCATAACATGGCATAGCATAACATAGCATAGCATAATATAGTATAGTATGGTGTAGTATAGTACAGTACAGCATAACATAGAACATAGCACAGCATAATATAGAATAGTATGGTGTAGTATAGTACAGTAACATTGTATAGAATACTATAGAATAGTATGGTGTAGTATAGTGCAGGACAGTACAGCATAACATAGCATAATATAGTATAATATGGTGTAGTATAGTACAGTACAGTACAGTATAACATAGAATATAGTATAGTAGTCTATGGTGTAGTACAGTACAGTATAACATAGAATATAGTATAGTAGTCTATGGTGTAGTACAGTACAGTATAACATAGCATAGAATATAGTATAGTATGGTGTAGTATAGTACAGTATAACATAGCATAGCGTCGTAGTAGCTGGCGTACTTGGCCGCGATGCTCTGCACCCATCGGAGCAGGGAGCGCTTGGCGTTGCCCTGTAGCTTCTGCTTCCTCTTGACGGGGGGACTTCCTGTCTCCGAGCTAGCCATGCTGTCCACCGAGGAGTTGCTGGTGGAAAGACCCTGCGCCGCCTGCAGGTTACTGGTCAGCTCCTCGATCTGCACCACAAACAGGGAGGATGCCTTCACTGTAACTATGGACACAGGCCCCTTTTCATTTCCATACAGAACTAATGCCATCACAGTTACATTTTACATTTAGGGGATTTTGCTGACGCTTTTATCGTACCTAAACCTTTTAATCTAATCCAGACGTCGAAGTCAAACACGCAGGGTCTACCTCCTGAGCTACTGCCGCTGTCACACCAAATTTGTACCGGGTGCCAAATTTGTACCGGGTTACGTAATCCATTCCAAACCTGCCTAGCAACAGATGATCGCGGACGATCGTGTCGAATGACGTAGGAAGGTTCGCGAACATTCTCGATATAGTTCACGGAACGCGACCAGACAGATAACACATTACATTTATTAGCGTTCCTATTTACATTTATTAGCATTCCTACACTTTAAACACCCAGTTTACTAGCTAAATTCGATTAAACAATTAAATGCAATACAAATATAAAGTAAAAACAAGTGTTATCTAGCGATCCGTTATCTGTCTTATGTTATTTCGTCTTTGGCAACATGAGCGCGAATGTTTTTTGAAACCTGCTTTATACACTCAGTTTACTAGCTAAATGCGATTAAACAATTAAATCCAATACAAATATAAAGTTAGGAACGCTAATAAATGTAATTAGGAACGCTAATAAATGTAATTTGTAGAATAAGTGTTATCTGTCTTGTCGCGCTCCATGAACGATATCGAGAATGTTCGCGAACCTTCCTACGTCGTTCGACGCGATCGTCCGCGATCATCTGTTGCTAGGCAGGTTTGGAATGGATTACGTAACCCGGTACAAATTTGGTGTGACAGCGCCCAAAAGAGAGGGAGAGAGGGAGAGGGAGAAAGGGAGAGGGCGAGAGGGAGAGAGGGAGAGAGGAAGAGAGAGTTAGGGAGAGGGAGAGAGAGAGGGAGAGGGAGAGAGGGAGCAAGGGAGAGGGAGAAAGGGCGAGAGAGAGAGGGAGAGAGGGGAGAGGGGAGAGAGAGGGAGGGAGAGAGGGAGAGAGAGAGAGGGAGAGAGGGAGAGGGGAGAGAGGGTGAGGAGAGGAGGGAGAGAGGGAGAGAGGAGAGGGAGAGAGGGAGAGAGAGGGTGAGGGAGAGAGGGAGAGAGGGAGAGGGAGAAAGGGAGAGAGTGATAGGGGAGAGGGGAGAGAGGGAGAGGAGGGAGGGATGGAGGGAGGGAGGGAGGGATAGAGGGAGAGAGGGAGGGAGGGAGCAGGCTGAAGTGATAATATCTTTCCAATAGACTCTCGTCAGGCCGCGTCAGCGTCTGTGTCCAACACATGGTTTGAGAGACAGCACTCTGGCTGTGGATCTGGCAGGGTTCCGCAGGTTCTGATTGGACGCTACCTGGAAGTAGAGGATGATGGTCCATATCAGCCCCAAAACGATGGAGGGACGCCCGTCTGCGACGTCCGTGGCGTGGATGTTGACCAGTTTGATCTAAAAAGAAATACACAGAAACCACGACAGAGATGTGAGAATCAAAGTGGAGATGTTGCCATTGAACAATGACTATACATAATTCACATTTGAATTTACATAAGCTGTGCAACACCAGGAGGATGATGATGCCAAGCCTCTTGATTTGAAACCAAAATCATCAAATTCTTTGTGTGTGTTTACATGTACACAAGCACACACTCCCACGTAAAGAGACAAGACACAAGAAAAATGCAATCTACTTGGCATTCAGGTAAAAAAGAAAACCAGTAAAAACAAGCAGAGCAAATCCTCCGTAGGAATATCTTCTCAATGGATTCATTGGCATTCTGATTGTTTCCATTTTTCCTAGTCCGGGCAAAGAAAAATGATTTCATTGTCAACCCAAGATTGCTCCAAAACGCATGCCGATAAATAAGCAAATGATTGAACAGCACTACAAAACATAGCAGCAGGAGTAGCCACAGGTTGTCCACGCAGAAGGACTCCAAGCATTCCTTCATTCAGTCAGTAAGCTTCGCCGTGCATCCAACAAGAGCGTTGCATACTGCGCGGGCAGCAGCACACTGCTAACGCTTTTTGAATTTTTGAAATCTGCGACTAACCGGAGATCCACGATACACAGACTGAAGGCAGACATGGAGGGGAATAGGGAGGGGGGGGGGGATGTTGGGGGGAGGGGAGAAAGGTCAGAGGTCGTTCAGATGTAGGGTGAGCCTCCTCAGGGGAGCCGGGGAGAGAAGGGTTATGTAATATGACAACACAACGCCTTCCCGTCGCACGTGGAAGCTCACACGAAGGCGCTGTGCCATGGGCTGAAGAGGATGGAGGTGTTTTTATATTTAGGCTGATAGCTGTGCTTCAACAGCCCAGCCAAAGTGAATCATCATCCTTCTTGTTTCCATGGTGTTATTTTGTGGACTGGTTAAATATGGAAGATATTCGGAAAGGTTTAAATACTGGCCGCTTGTTCTGGTGTTGGATGATAAAGACACTGTTAGGGATGTGAGTTCCAGTGCTGAGGGGAGATCAGCTCAGGTTAAGATGAGGGGTGTGAGGGGTGTGAGGTACTTGTGGGAATGTGGGATCAATGTTGGCAGGGGTGTGAGGTACTTATGGGAATGTGGGATCAATGTTGGCAGGGGTGTGAGGTACTTATGGGAATGTGGGATCAATGTTGGCAGGGGTGTGAGGTACTTGTGGGAATGTGGGATCAAGATTGGCAGGGGTGTGAGGTACTTATGGGAATGTGGGATCAATGTTGGCAGGGGTGTGAGGTACTTATGGGAATGTGGGATCAATGTTGGCAGGGGTGTGAGGTACTTATGGGAATGTGGGATCAAGGTTGGCAGGGGTGTGAGGTACTTATGGGAATGTGGGATCAATGTTGGCAGGGGTGTGAGACCCCGGTGGGGATGTGAGGTTTAGTGGGGATTGGCGCAGATCTTTTTGTAAACCGTACATTCAGCAATTATGTGAGATGCACACGGGGTTTTTTGGGATCAAGATCGGCAGGGATTTGAGATCCTGCTTTGGGAATGTGAGACCCTAGTGAGAATGTGAGATACTTATGGGAAGGGGCCATTGTTGTGTTGTCTTACCCTCCTGCCTTCGAGGAAGCGGAGCGCGGTGCCGATGTTGGACACCCAGTGGATCCTTTTGATCTGACGGCCCTGCTCACAGGGCTGGGGACAGAGCAGCACAAAACCAGTCAACTCAACCCTGCCAGGATCTCTGGCCTATTGGAGACAGGGCTCCTGCACATCAAGAGTCTCCCCTTTAGAGCTGTGTGGGGGCGACGCCGTTGGACTCACCAGCCTCTGGCCGGATAACACTTCCAACAGGGCCAGGAGCTTCACCCCATCCTTGATGTCCTCAAAAAGGTCGTTGACCTCTAGGGCCGGTTTATGCTGCAGAGACGGAAAACAAACTCAAGTTCAAATTCAAGATGAATCCGGCAACCTGGGACCTGTAGCAAAAGGCCACACATTAGAATACAACCGGACAATTGCTTCATGAGATGGCCATTACTGATTTGTTAAACTAAAACATTTCTCTTTGTTTATTTGAAAGACTCTAGATGCACTGCCAGCGAGAGAGGAAGAGGATGAGACCTGGAGGCTGTGTTTCAGGGACAGGACGGTAGCTTGTTAGCAACAAACAGTCGGCAACAGCCTCCCTGCAGCTGAAAAGATGGAGCCCGTGTCTATGAGTGTGGCCCAACGCCCAGTCCTGGGCCCTCGCTACACAGTTCAGCACACTTAACCCTTACCTACCTACCACACACACACACACACACACACACACACACACACACACACACACACACACACACACACACACACACACACACACACACACACACACACACACACACACACACACACACACACACACACACACACACCTTTAATACCACCACGCCTGCTTCCAGACAGACCTAGAGCTTGTGGATCATCCCCATTATAAACTAATCAGAGCAGATGTAGATGGGTCCATGAGGAAGAGCTTCAGGAGAAATCTCTGGGTCACTGTGGGAATTCTTTATTTGGCAGAGAAATCAGGTCATTCAACAAAACAACCCAGGAGGTGTTGGGAAGGCTGTTAGCTGTGTGTTCAGGAGCACACGCGTGTGAAAAGTCCCTCCAGCACTACAGCTTAATCAGACCAAAGAAAGGGCATTCATCGCCCAGTATTCCAGTCTTTGATGCAATAAAAAACTGTTACTGTTTTACTAATAATACGATTGATAATCATAATAATAATGCTGTTATATTACCGCAACTACAACTACTGCTACAACTGATAATAGTAATTTGCAAAAATACACATTAACAAAAATAAAACAAATGTAACCTCCATTTAGTAGTTATATCGTCAGCATAAAAATGGTTTTCATACAGGCCTAGAAAAGCCTGTAGAGTAAGACTAAAGGGTCACCTGACAGTTAACTGCTGTGAAAACACAAAGCAGAGGAATTTATTCCAACAGGAAGCAGGGACAGATAGAGAGGAAACAGACCATATGGGAAAAGCGAGTCGAGTCGAAGTTCAACCTCATCTAGATCACAAACCAAAAAGGACCACTTCAAAATAGAGGACCACATTTATTTGCAAAATACAATTATGAAATTTTGAAAGATATAGCCTACTCCCAAACTAATCCCTGTGAAAATACTGATGTTTTGTAAGGCCTAGACTAATACAATGAAGATAAATCGGTTGCATGATTGGAGTTCATTAACTAATACTCACTTTAATCCATGCAAATAATTGTTATATTAGATTACAAAAATAATATACCTTTTCTTTTAAATGTTGTGCATTTGATAGCTTTAGAGTTCGAATGATTCACTGTTAGATGAATGAATACATCACAAGGTACTCCCCTGCAGTGATATCACTGCCGGGGAGTGCTTTCATGACTTGTCTGATTTGAACACAAAAGTTGCCATTGGTATGCATGCGGCACGCTGGACTTAACACTTCAACAATGAAGGAAAGCCCAAGTCCAAGTTCTCCCTCCTCTGGCCAATCACACAACTCGGATTCCTCTAAAAGTTTTAGTGGCCAAGCTGAACACTATTGTCAACAGATTACACCCTGGACAAAAGGTCCAAACCCTCTCTCCCATGGCTCCCAGCTTAAAACCAAGAGTTTGGGTCAGGACTGCGAGCGCCAGATCTCCCAACATTTAAGTGTCCTGTTATAGGGGCAAACAGAAGAAAGGATTGACCCAGGACGATAGATGAGTTCTCTTCCCTGAGCGGATCTTGTACGATAGCTGCAATGACACGACGTGACGCGTCACCACTGGTGTGTATTCCCTACGCGTAGGCCCAAGCATGACACACACTCTAAAAGCGCTTTGGTTACATAAGCCCAGATATTGTCCCCAGTGCGCCGGCGGTGCGATGGTGTGTGTTCTGTGAGTTCAGGGGGAGGGCTGGCGGGGTGGCGGAGGGCTTCTATGTATGGACCTGAGGGGCAGACGGAGACCTGCGGGGTACCTTCACACTCATCGCTGTCCATCTGTACCCTGCTGCTGTGACCGTGACCGGACCCCGCCTCTCTATGCACACACCACACACAACACGCAGAAGCTCCCACATAAACACATGCAAACACAAACACACACGGACACACAGAGCACACG
>OLKM01001078.1:105000-117500 GCA_900291075.1 Melanogrammus aeglefinus
TCCCCGCTGCACTGGCTGCCTGAACCATCGCGCTACAGTCTGGGGCTAGGGCGAGAGAGGCAGAGATGGAGAGGGGAGAGAGAGAGAGAGAGAGAGAGGACAGAGGAAGAGAGGGAGAGAGGGTGGGGGCTCAACCGGGAGCCACCGACCGCTCCTCCGCCAATCGGCAGGCAGGAGGCTGTGATGTCACAGCTGTGTCTGTGGCTGCCCCTGTTTAACGCTGGGTGTTGTTTTGTGTGTGGCACGTGCGCGTCTGCGTGTGTATGTCTGTGTATATTTGCACGTGTGTGTTCCATCCCTTAAGATTAATCTGAAGGAGGGAAACCGCTTTGCTCAATCCGGTCATAAACACAAAGCACACTTTCCAATGCGGTCTATGATTACCAAACGCGCCCTCTTTAGTTATTATGCCTCACCCTTTAGTGTTTAAGTCTCCCTGTGGTTATTGATTACAAAAGTCCCATTAGATTGAACCAAATGAAAAGCCTTCTCTTCAACCGCTTGTCAGCGCGACAAACCTTAATAATTAATGTTTGAGGCTGGGAACACCCCCAACACCTCGTCCAACGGCCCCCCCCGCTGACCCCACACACCCCCCCCCCCCCCCGGCCACCTGCTCTGCCTCACATTGTTGTGACAGAAGACCCGCCCCCCTCTGGGTACATATAACACACAACATACTGACAAAAGACTCCAATCTCTTTTTGCAATGTCGTTTGTGTTCGTGGTTTACTGCCCCACACAGTACAGTGTGAGTGTACCGCTTCCCTTAAAGGAGAAATCCGGGGTAAAAATGGATGTGGGATATGTTTAGTCTGATAACGAGTTGCCATGTTTGTTGTGTACAGATTGTTTATTAAAATGGACGTTTTATAGACACAATACCATCAGTAGTTCACCCGTAGACGCCATCTTGTCTTTAAGGTTTGATTGGTAGATTGGCGTACACGGAGCTCGTGACGTCCGTCAACAATGTGCACGCTCTGTGTTCGCCAATCTACTTGTCTTAAAAAAATCAAGCCAACTTAGGAATGCGTCTATATGCGCTTATTTGCTCCCAAACAAACATTCCAACTCGTTATCATACCAAACATATCCCAGGTCCATTTGATACCGGATTACTCTTTTAAGGCTTTAGATCGTGAAAAGCAGGTGAAAGTGGATGGCAGTTGCTATACTGTATATGCACAGTTTGCACACATGTAGACACACACACACACACACACACACACACACACACACACACACACACACACACACACACACACACACACACACACACACACACACACACACACACACACACACACACACACACACACACACACACACAAAGCTATTTCTACCAGCCGTGTCTTGTTCAAATAGCTCTTTATTCCTTAAAAAAAACACTGGAAAGCATATCTGATGCGCTGTAAATAGAACAGGAGCCTTCCATTAATACGGCTCTGAGCTCTGCATGAGTGACCTGCATGGAAACGCCGTTTGGGTAAAAATAGCACTTTGTTTTCCCTTTCACGTGGAAAAGGTCAGATATTAGAGTGAGGAAAATCACAGTATCTCCTAGTTGTACTACTCTTAGAGAGTAGTACAATACAAATCAAAATAGTATTAATAGGACAAGATTAATACAAATAAGAATAATAACAGTATGAAATAAAATAAAGTAAAATTTCATTCTATTTAATCCAATAACAATAGAACTCCTTCTCTAGCGGAGCTGTCCACAGTCCTGAACAGAAGAAGGAAGCGGAAACAGACCAATCGATTCGCACAGAAACTATTAAAATGTTTTCCAGACTGCCATATTTACTCGTTCTTTTTCCAATGGTCTGTGAGTGCCTCGACCGAAGCGAGCATCGACCTGCCGACGTATAGCGGCTATTACAAGCAAACAATCGTTTGCCAATAACTGGCGTCTGCCTCTCCTGTCGTTATGCCTCAGTCCTTGACTGATTTAATCTAGGTGATGCAAGACCGTTGGCTAAGTGGCCATTCAGAGTGGACCGTCCCAGCAGCAGCCTACCATTACAATTACAATTACGGCATTTGGCAGACGCTTTTACCCAAAGCAACTTACATCAGTTAATACACACATTGACACAACGACGGCAGTCAACTATGCAAGGCGACAAGCCAGCTTGCCAGGAGCAGTTAGGGTTAAGTGTCTTGCTCAGGGACACACCGGGATTGAACTAGCAACCTTTCGGTCACGAGACAACTGCTCTACCTCCTGAGCTAAGCCCACTAAAAGCAGCAGAGAAGCTTCCTTGCTCTGACTACGATGAACGGCGCGGCAGAAACAATACTTAAGGTGATCTCAGGACGGGAGGATACATTTAGCGAGGCTGTGAGCTAGGTGCCGGGCTCCATCGACTGATGCTCACCCAGGGGAGACGCGTGAGAGCCTGAATCTGAGAGGAGAGCCACTTCTCTGGAGCCCCGACTTGGGATGCACAGTGATTGCACAGCCTTTTGGTAGAGGCTGGGTTTGTTTCCTGTGGAACAGTGACATCTATGGTTAAGTTTGAAGTGCACCGTACAACGTTGTTGGGGAGCTGTTGACATGGCTGTAGCTATGAATAGGATTTTCATCAAATGAAAATATACAATGTTCACAAAAGCGTGCATTTGTTCATCTTGTGGGTATTTTACCTAACCAAACGTAAAAAAGTAGAAGTCTGTATTTAATATTATTAGATGTATTTTTTTCTTTCCAGCGTTCCACTTTTCAAACTTTCCTTCACCTTGTAATACGTAAGTGTTGAAAGGTCAATGATCCGAATTCTAGTTAACCTTGTGTCCGTGGTTTCAAGGACCACTTCAAAACCAGGAGCCAGTAGTGCCGTAGCAGAATGGGCATTGCAGCAAACCAATTCATCTACACTTAAAATAAGTTTTCTAGCCGCCCAGCCCACAATCGGCCCGACCGGGACAATAAGAGATAACCTCGTGTGAAGGCGCTGCCACTCTGGCAGGCCGCCTGTCTGTCTGTCTGAAGAGATGCCGTCCAACCAGCTGCCTTTGACACAGTGCAGACGGAGCCCTCTTCACTCCCAACATGTACAGCTGTCTCCTTTCTATTCACAACAGTAGGCGACCATGAAAGTGGCAGCCACCAAAGGAGGGACGGGAGGGTATAGATGGATAGGGTGTAATTCTACCAATAGGTTTGGTGCATTGGTGAGACACTTAGAGACACACGCCAGTGGTTGGATGGGCTTGTAGGTGACGGCAGGTGGATGTATCTCCGGAGGTGGTGGTGGTGGGTGGGTGGGGGTGGGGGATCGGATGGAGCTCACAGTCACACGCTAACGACGTGCTGCCACCACAAGACCACATCCAGCCTTGTTTCTGTTGATTTCAACCACCCTTTTGAGGAACACGTCTCCCAGGGCAGCAGGTCTGCGCATGAAGCCGCACAGATGCGCCCTGTGCCGTGTTCAAAAAACGGAAGGAAACCCGAGAGCATCTGAGGCCATGGGTTGACGTCGCTGTTGCAGCTTTGTGGTCACAGGATGCGATGCTCATGAATTATCTATCAATAGCCAATACGGTTTGAATGAAAGAAAACTTTTAGCTCATAAAGTAGCAAAGCGCTGTGAATGACGAGCGTGAGAAATAAAAAATATCAACTATACCACAGTGACCATCTTTTACAAAGTAAAGCGTTTGATTCACAAAATCCAAGATGCAAAAGGTAAGTATTTGCAACGCATTTTCAACAAACTTGGGTTTCTGTAAATGGTCTACATCCTTGGATTCGGTAGCATCTGGATGTTGTGTAGAACACAGGCTTTTCTGACAACATAACAACACTGAGGAAAAAAGAACTTAGTCATGACTCATGTATGAGTCAAACATCGGAGGTGTTGTCTCAAAACACGGTGCCAGCTAGTAACTCTCTCTGCAGGATGCATTTGACGGCAGGAAGTGTGAATGCATGGCTCACCAGCTCAGAGGCAGCTGAGAGACTCACTTCTTACCATCCCTAACAAGCAGCCGATTCTTGGGGCACTAGCCGGGTAGGGAAGGTTCTGGGTTTGATCCCAAATGTCCCACGTGAGGCGGGACGTCCCCTACCAGCAGCGTATCTGGGGTCTGAATTCACTGTTGCTCTGGATAACGGCATGTGCTGAACTACTGAAGAACCCAGTAGCAAGCACCTTAACTTCCCTTTACTGGTCAGCATGCTGGTGTAATGCTACGATGCCCATGTATTTAAAATGTTGAGGCTAGGGCCGCACAGTATGAATAAAATACCACACTGATATTATCATCATTTGATAACTGTTGACATAACTTATATATTCTAAACGTTATACTGTGGATCTCTTCTCCTATATTTATGGGGTCATCTGACAAAAAATGATGTGTGCATCTTGCGTGACTCTGTGATGCAATCATCGGCTCGGCGCTACCACCCTGACACGTACACTTATAAGGTAATCTGAAAATTAAGTGGAAGTACAGAAACCTGCAGCCGCGAGAGCAACCAGGAAACGTTAGGCACGACCACAGAACCATGTTTCTTTCATAACAGTTGCTATGGCAGCAAGCCAGAGCAATACAACCCCCCCCCCCCTCCCACTAATTACGCGGCATAGATTGTGATCAGTCGCAAATGCACATTCATATATGGACCACCACGTCAGCCACACATACAGCATTTCACCTGCAAAAAGTTAATGGTTAGCTCCTTTTACATAGACACCGTAGAAGGTTTTCAGGCATCAAACCGGCAGCCCAAAGATGTGGGGATGGAAGTGACCCTCCCTCTATAGTATCACAGGTTGGGATCCCATCAACAAGAGACGGAGCGATCGATTCTGAGCTGTTACCAAGGGCAGAGGTGGTGTCATGTTGTTACAACCCTGAACATACATCAGGTTATGCCCCAATGAGGCTCAATAGCTCATGTCACCACCTAGCATGTATCAAACCTTTCTTATACAACCACTACCCCTAATGTGTGATTACATCTGAGAGGGTGCTCAGCAGGAGGATTTTTTTGTCTTTAAGTTGATCGTTAAAGCGGAAGTGTCACGGCCATGATTATGTCTGTTTTTGTTGTGAACATTTCCCCACATAAAGTTTCAAGCATGGCATACTTTAATTATGTTTGGGGGTCCATCGACTGAAATCCCAGGAAGTAGAGATATCATTGTGTGTCACTGTCTTTTGATTATCATGATAAAAAATAAATTGATTGAAATCATACCGTCCGGATATACTTATATAGTCCCTTCAAGGATAAATACCTTGAAGGGACTTCAGAGAAATGAATGAGACATTTTAATGTTGTGGTCACAAGGCCATTACACGGCTCAAAATTAATTCCCTCAGTTATTTAAACTCAGTTATCTGTGAGCTTCTCCTTGAATGTAAAATAGTAAAAATAAAATTGCAGATGACAGCGGTGCTGTAGATATTGTATCTGTTGATCTAATTGTTTGATCTTATATGTGAGGGTCAAAAGGATACAGATTTTCAAAAAAATACTGAAGCATGTTTGAGGAAAGTCCATCTTAAACCAAAGTGCTGCCAGGGTTGTGCCTCTCATAGTAAAGTGTTGTGCTGCTAACTATTATCAAACTGAACAGGCGTTGATTAAAAACACTGGGATATACTCTTCACCATCGGAACCTGGGATTTACACCAAACATTCAAAAAAATGATGGAGTTGTATGACAGTTCTGATTACTTATTTCTGATACCCTTTGCTTCAATCATATGACACACAGTGTAGAGAGATACTGTGGATGATGAGCAGAGAGAAAGGAAGGAGAAGAGCTTATTAAGACGTGTAAGACAGCGCCTGCACACCATGCATCCTGCTACCATCATTAGTTATAATTAAACTCTGTTACTGTACTGCTAATACACTCACTGCTGTACACTGTAACATATACTGTATACCGGTATCAGTACTGTTACAAATACAGTGTAACTGTATCAGTACTGTACACTGTTACATGTACTTTATATCTTGTATCATAACTTTATTCTGTAACATACTCTGTAACTGTATCATTACCGTACCCTTACATATACTCTGCAACTGTAATAGTACTGTATTTTGTTACATATACTACTGTAACTGTATCAGTACTGTTACAAATACTGTGTAACTGTATGACTACTGTACTCTGTTACAAATACTGTGTAAATGTATCAGTACTGTACTCAGTTACAAATACTCTTACTTTATCAGTACTGGAGTCTAACATATACTCTAACTGTATCAGTTCTGTACGAGATACATGTACTGTACTGTACACTGTACACTGTTTCTGTACTTTTAATGTACTACAATGTTACTATACTGTTACTGTAACCTGTGTCTATTATATACTATACTCCAGTGTAACATCTACTCTCTTACTGTATTGCGCTACTAGTACTATGCTAAATATAATCTGTGCTCTTTTACTCTACTCCCTTCGTCCGCCTGTCTGCCCGTCCCAAGTACAGGGCATCATGTAATTGTACTGCTACAACACTCTGCTGCTGTCCTCTGTTGCCATCCTCTGCTGCCTCACTCTGCGGCTGTACTTGTGTTTCTGTCTGCATGTCTCTCTGAACGTGGCACGAACGGGGTATAGCATCGGCCTCCCGGTGCCCTACATGAGCGCTACCTGTCCAGAGGGCTACCCCGGCACCCTGCCAAACCCTTGGATCAGCACTACTCCAGGAGAGGGAAAGCGGGGCGAATAACTCCCAGCGGCCCACAGAGCGAGGCAGGAGGCGGAGGGGGGGGGGGGAGGAGGGACACTTACCCTGCAGTTTCTGCATGACGTTTGCGATGTTGTCCAGGGAAGGACGTTTGAAGGGCCTGCCGGAGTCCATGTTGTACCGCTGTGCGTGTGCCTGCGACACAATGAGACTGCCGCCGGTGGTGGCAGGACACACTTCACAACTGGGTTCTGAGTGGGGCATCCCCAGACACTCCCTCCTCTCTCTCTCTCTCTCTCTCTCTCTCTCTCTCTCTCTCTCTCTCTCTCTCTCTCTCTCTCTCTCTCTCTCTCTCTCTCTGCTCACTCTCTCTCTCTCTCCTCCTACTATTGCTGTCTTTCTCACTTTCCCCTGTCTCGCTCTAGTCTGTGTCACATGCTCTCCTCTCTCTCTCTATCTCTTTCTATCTCTCTCTATCTCTCTCTCTCTCTCTCTCTCTCTCGCTCAGTTCACTGCAGAGAAGGGTCCAATGGAATCTCAGGTTTCAGGTGGGGATGAGCAGTTTTACTGCCCAATAGCGCCTCTGCTTCCATTCAGAGTCTACAAAAGAGAGGAATGTTTGGGAATGAATGGTTATTAAGGTCAGGGCAGTTTATTTTTTAATCAGTTGTCTAATGGGATATTATTTTATGCCTAACAAAAAGTTAGGTGTGCTAGATGATATTGCGTCCACACATTATATTATCCCAACTGAATTTGTCTACCTAAATGGTTGATCTTTAATCAGCTGTCGGACGGAGACCAGACGTCTATTCCAGATCACTTTAACTAAACGTGCTCACATCAGACGGGATTAACATAAAAACCTACATGGTTATTGCAATATAAAACCCAAGCAAACACAACTTACCCCAAAAGTATAGGTGCATGAAAACAGGATGTAAACACGTAGAAAAACAATATAATATATTTAATTTGAAGATTTCATTCTGGCGTAAAGTTAATGGCCGCAAGTTGGCTATCACAAAACAAACTCCAACAACTGTCGTTTCGAGGCCAATTACAGCGGTAGCCAGAAAGAGCCTGCTGACACATGCGTTGAGTAAAAGTAGTATTACCTCTTTGCCCTGCAGAGAGTATGTAAATGTCACAGAGGAAGTGTGTGTGTATGTGTGTATGTGTGTATGTGTGTGTGTGTCACTCTGCGTTGCTACTGGTAACATTGAAACACGGTGGGTGAGGAGGAGGAGGAGGAGGAGGAGGAGGAGGAGGAGAAGGAGGAGTAGAGCCGCCCGCCGGCTGCTGCCCGGCGGCGCCTCATGGTAAATGGACTGCATCAGAGTGTTAGTGTTAGAGATATCATCTCTCTCTATGGCTCTGGACTGCATTAATACAGAACTTTTTAACCGCAACTCATAGCGCTTAAAACTATTGCCTGACATTCACCCATTAATGCACACCCGTTCACACCCCGACGGTGGTGTCAACCATGATTGATGCAAGGCGACAGCCTGCTCGTCAGAAGAAGTATACAGCGCCTCACCTTAGGGTGAGGTTTGCTCAGGGACACCTCGAAACTGGTGTTACACCGAATTGTGCGAGCCACCGAAATGCGCACGTGAACGTGCCTGTCTAAGCTTCAAACTCGTGCATGTTGCAGAAAATGTGAAACAAGCACATTTATGTAAAACAGAATAAAAATGGCCTGTATACCTGTTTTGTAGAACACATTTGCTGAGACATGGCTAAGTTATTTGCTGACCAACGTAGGCTACTAACAACACAAGACATCCAACCAGAAGGACTTGCTTTGATACTGCAGCGTCATCTTCTGTTGTTCTTGCGCATTGCAATGCCTTCCGATGTATGTCTTTTGACGTTGCAGTTCTGTGCGTGGGGGAAATAATGAAAGAAAAATAAATTCGAAATAATGGCAATATTTATTACCAACAAATGTTATATCCCTTAATAATCTAACATAATATCTCGTTTTAGTAGCTGTTATTATTGTCCCATGTGTTTTTATCATTATGTCAGCTATGTAAGACTGAATAGCCCTGCAATAAATAGAAACACAAGGTTGGCACTAAAACAACTTTCTATTCAACTAGCTTAACTTCTCGGCCCTTGAGGACAAATCCAGCCATTTGAGAAAGCATAGCGGAGTCCTCTCCTGGAAGACCTCTAGTTGAAGTTGTTTGGCCTGGCTCAAGAGGTCGAGGGAGAGGCCGTGCAGGAGGAACAGTTTGACAATTCAAGGAAACCCCCAAGGAGAACAGGAGAGTTGATAGTCTGCAGGCCCTTCACTGATTGGGCGGATCCGGAGGGGCTGGTGTGTGTGTGTGTGTGTGTGTGTGTGTGTGTGGTGTGTGTGTGTGTGTGTGTGGTGTGTGTGTGTGTGTGTGTGTGTGTGTGTGTGTGTGTGTTGTGTGTGTGTGTGTGTGTGTTGGGGGTCGTGGGGCTGTGCCGATATGATGCGTTACGATGCCGGACAATGGGGCTGGCCGTACTTACATAGTTAGATAGTTGTGTTTAAGTGCATGTGTGGTAACGAGTGTGTGTGTGTGTGTTTGTGTGTGTGATGTGTGTGTAGTTGTGTAGATAGTGTTGTGTGTGTGTTTTTAAGTGTGTGTGTGTGTGTGTGTGTGTGTGTGTGTGTGTGTGTGTCTATGTGTGCTTGTGTGCCCGCATTCGTATGTCTATCTTCTTAATGTGTGAATTCAACACAAAGAAATATGTAATGCTTTGGAGCAAAATAAAACAGAATCACAGAGGCCATTGTCGATTATCAGAGCAGAGGAAGTGATGCTAAAGGAAACTGGTTGCTTTCCCAGAGCTCTGGCCCACACAGATAAGCAAGGAACATGCTAATTTTAAAAGTCCAAAATGGGAAGGAAGCATGACAGCAAAGTTTCCTCTGAGGCAAACACTGAGAGGTGGAGGGAGAGAAACAACCCCGTCTGGATGAAGCTACACACTCCTGCATACTGCTCCAGACCCGGCCCATGGAGATATAATGGCATACAATGAAACTAATCCTTTTTTGGAAATACTCAAGTCTTTTAACCTGGGTGAGTGCAGCTGTATCTGTGTTTTAGTCGGTGGTAGTTGTGACTTTAGACCGTGAATAGCAATTAAAGGAGGATCACAGAACAGGATCCAGTTACTCCCTTCGTCAGTTATTTACTAATTTGTCATTTAAAACATCTATCTATCTAAAGATACTAGTTATTTTCGTTTTTTTAGGTAGGTCTTGGGTGTCTTGCTTTGGGATTGCAGACATTTGGGTTCAAACCCAAAACCTTCTGTTATGGGAGTCTGAAACCCTGACCAGACTATCTGGACCATATTTTCTCATCCAGATGTGATCTCATCCACTCTGGTTTTCAGCATCTTATGCTTGTGGGATGTAAAACTCACTTACCGAACACTGTTTTATAGTACATATCCAATAATATATACAATATTGGGGCAGAATAATAAAAAAATGGACTTGGTCTGACTAATGTAGTCACTGCTCACTCAAAGACGGCCCGCTCCATCGAGCTATAACACACGCTTTATGTAACTTTAATGTGCAGTGGAGTTGCCATTAGTCATCCTGGGTAAAACTATTTTTACTTTAGAGAACCATCTCTGAACTCCAATATCGAAGAGATACAGATATACATACACTCTCGAAGACTGCATTAAATCATAAAAAATATAAAAAATACTGTATGCGTTCATATTCAGGGACATTCTGTAACTATTTGTAATCCCCATACAGTATAGCCTACATATATTTATTTATAATTATACCATCTTAAATTTGTATTATTTAAGATTCAAGCAAATTAATTGTCATGTACAGCTGTGCAAGACACAATATAATGATGTCACACTCCCTGGTATCTCGTTACTCGTTACTCGTCCATGCATTCTCTTTGAATGATTGTCCATTTAATGATTTACAAAATGTGATCCCCGCCTCGGCGAACACTATGAATGGCCTTGTGTTTGCTACATAAATAAACCTGCCTTGCTTTATGTAATATCATCTATATGAACTCTATTATGGCAGCGGCTGTGTAGTAAACACAATGACAGCTATGTGTTCCAGTTCCAGTATCTAGTTGTCCAATAAACCTTCACCCCCCCTACTGGCTGCCCCCAGACCAGCTCGTGTTGGCCTTCTGCCTGTCCATACTGGTGGGTCTGCTGCTGGGGGCGCTGGTCTACATCCTGCTGACCTGGGCGTCCCGGCGGCGCCGTGCCTCCGCCATCATCACCCGCCGCTCCAAGAGCCAGTCGGCCCGGGGCCTCTCCGGCGGCCAGCTGGGCCTGTACCGCAGCACCTTCCTCAGCGTGCACCGCCAGCCCTCCGTGGAGCCCGTGGGGCCCCTCGGGAGCAAGCCCGGCGCCGAGGCCTCCACCTTTCGCCCCGTGCCGAAGGGACGCGGGGCCCGCCCGGAGAAGGACGGACAAGACGCCCAGTTTGCAATGCCCCAGGACACCGCCTCGTCTTTGGACTCCTCCGCCTCCGACTCGGCCGCCCTGGTGTCCAACAAGAGGAACTCCTTCTGGCTGGGGGGCAACGGCCTCAAGGGCTTCCTGCCCTCCCAGAACCAGCCCCCGGCGTACGACAGCGTGATCCACGCCTTCCAGGAGACCCGCACTTGAAGGAGGGAGAGAGAGGGAGACCAATAAGGGATGTGACGAGGACACTGGGGTTGGAGTGCGATGGGACAGCTTGCCTTGTGAGAGGTGTGTGCGGTGGGGCCGCTTTGGAGAATACAGTCCACTGTCCTATCATAACATGTTTATATAGGGGAGGCGTTTCTGATACAATCAGCGATATGATGGACGGATTGATTGATTGTATTTCGCTGCCATAGCTAAACTGCCTGTGAGATGCATGTTTTGGAGCCCAGATCACGCTCCCTTGACCCCTTACACAGAGCCAGGAGGGAGGTGGAGGTTGTCTCTGTCGGTGGATTAAACACTGTAAAGTTTAAAACATATAAATACATTTTGTAATTTGAAAAGATTGATAGATTTACATACATATATATATTGCTTTTTGCTACTGTGTGCAAAAAAATAAAACCAAATAATGTGGATTTAAAGAATTTTCATTATTTGATGCTATTATATAAATGCGGTGTATCAGGGTTGCTGATTCAAGCTAAATAATATATAATAAATGTCACTTAGTTTCACATGAAGGTCACAATTGGACACAACAGTCCGTGACTTCAATTTAGATCGGCAAGGTGGGGTACACAGTCGGAGGTTGCCACTCTGAAATAAACCCCCTTTTCGAGACCAAATTACATATCGCGCTACAGTAACGCAGCAGCGTGTGCACTTTACCTCGACGCATGATGTCGTACCAATCGAGTGACGATTTGCATTTGTGTTGTCTATTGACGTGACTTTAATTCTTGAAATTGGGTCGGTTAATCAATAGTTGTTCGTTCCCTATGCGTGTGGACCTGTAAAAGCTTGCTGTGTTTTCCGTGCTCCCACTGAAATGGCAACCCGTGTTAAAGGCGCACGAGCCAGTGCGCCAGCAGAGCGCCGAGCAGAGACAGAGCGCTGACTGCACAGATCCACCACATCACACAGGATCAGGTAATTACAATACGTTATCAGTGTCCGTCTAGGTATTGCTCTATTCCACTCCTTATTTATTAGTCGAACCACTGGGTAGTTCATTGGTTGGTGCGTGCGACGAGTCCAGACGCCTTGGAATAATGCGTTCTTTTTTGGTGTAATCATAATTATATATCTTAAAAGATAAAGCTTGATTTCAATGTAAATAAAATAATAATCCACGAAAT
>OLKM01001078.1:122500-145000 GCA_900291075.1 Melanogrammus aeglefinus
AGCATGATTGAGCTCCCTCAGATAGACCCTGATTGAGCAGATGGTCACCGGCAAATTTCACAGTGCCTAATTTCACGTCCTGTTTAAGGCCAGCATCCTGCCATTTGTATTCAGTACAGCAGTTATGTAAGAGATGCAATGCAACATTCAAAATTCATGTACACATGGTGGCAGCTATTAAGTACATTGATATATGCATCTGGAACAAGTACTACTAGCAGCATTGGCTGTGCGGAAGGCGTTGTTTGCGAAATAAATGTGCCGCTCACCACAGACCGGTCGGGATCAGTAACCGACGTGTGTTTCAGAGGCCCATCACTACCATCTGCTGGGGTCACCGGGACTCACGGCTGTTCCTGGCGTGCGGGCCGGCGCTGTACGTAGTGCGTGTGGAGCACCGCGTGGCCAGCCTCCAGTTGCTATGCCAACAGGGCATCGCCAGCGCACTGCGCGAGGAGAGGGACGTGGGGAAGCTGAACATGCCCTCCCTGCTGTGCTCTTACGTCACCACTGCCTTCATTCCCACCATCAAGGTACAGCCGATACCACCATGGACACCCCCAACCATTAAGGTATCCCCCCCACCCATCAAGGTAGAGCTGATACCACCATGTACACCCCCAACCATTAAGGTAAAGCCGATACCATCAAGATAAACCCCCACCCATCATGTACAACAGCTACCATGAAGGTACTTCCCACCCATCAAGGTACACCCCCACCCATCATGTAAACCCCACCAATCATGGTACACCCCAGCTATCACGTACACCCACTACCATTAAGGCACACACACAAATTAAGTGACACCACGACCCATTTAGCTGCGCTCAAACCCATTAAGGTACACATGAACCCATTGTGATACGCATAAACCCGTTGTGATACACATAAACCCATTAAGGTACACATAAACCCGTTGTGATGCACATGAACTCCTTGTGGTACACATAAACCCATTAAGGTAGACATGAACCCATTGTGATACACATAAACCCGTTGTGATACACATAAACCCATTAAGGTACACATTAACCCGTTGTGATGCACATGAACTCCTTGTGGTACACATAAACCCATTAAGGTACACCCCCAGCCTGGCTCTGGCGTTCTCAGGTCCAGGTTGTCCCTGAGTGGGTTCGGCTTCGTCTTTAGCTTTGAAAGGCCTTTTGTATCCTAAATATACGATCCATACATCCTGCATTATCATGTTGAATCATGATTTAACGTGTGTTTCCCTGCCCATTCCTCGCTTTAGCCTCCGATCCCGGACCCCAACAACATCCGAGACTTTGTCAGCTACCCCACCTGCCGGCAACGAGCGGCTGCACTGCACCATGAAGCGTGCGGAGGACAACCCTGAGGCCGGGGGGCCCTGCTACACGCTCTACCTGGAGCACCTGGGGGGCCTCGTGCCCATCCTGAAGGGCCGGCGCATCAGCAAGCTGCGCCCCGAGTTCGTCATCATGGACCCCAAAATGGATGGCAAAATGGGTATGATTACATTTTGAATACTGAAAAAAAAGTGAAGTGGTGTGAGAGGCTGACAAAGTCCACACAAGGTTCATACACATCCATTGATATAAATTGTGGTCTCGTCCGCGCAAATAATCAAACAATGAGTAAGCGATGGCTTTATGTGCACCGGTCTGGTCTGTGTCCCCAGAGGAGGTGTGTGTGAACCCCATGATCTCCTACACTGACAGCTGCAACGGTTCTGACTCCAGTGACATCGAGCTGACGGACGAGTGGGTCGGGAAGAAGTCCCCAAAGCTGTCCCGTGGAAACAGGTCACCCAAACTCTTCAGGTCCAAGAACATGTTTATATTTACATTGAGGGCATGTAGCAGACTCTTTTTATCCAAAGCGACTTACAATAAGTACATAAGAAAGTGGAAGTATATATCGCTGTCGGTACAATAAAGTTGCATAACATGTTCTATGAAGTTGACTGTTATACCTTAAAGTAATAATATCGAAGATTTTCATGTAAATAAATGTTGGATAAGTCTCTTTCTACTGCCGATTGAGCCGATTGGGCACACTGATGAAAGTCCTTGAAGTCCTTATGAATATTGAACTGGGTGTTTGTGGCGACATTCCCGCGGAAAACGTACAAGCGGTGCACAGTGCATTTTATGCATAATGTATTTGTGGTATGGATTTGGTATTAGATTTGTGGTATGGATGATATGGGCAATGAACAATTACATATTTGGCTCAGAACAGAGACAGATTGGAAGATTTAAATTCAAATGTATCCAAAAAAGGGTTAGAAGAGGGTTTTCTGTTAGGGATAATGTTTAGTGAGGCGGTCATTATTGCGAAACCCAGACAGGTTAATCACTCCTTAATACACATCTACTCACTGTGGACAAAAGAACTGCGTCCATAGAAACGCTGTTATTACTAATAATGGTCTGATACTCACAAATAACAGACCGTCGAATGCCGTTACTAACTATTCAGAACCCTTATTCAACAAAGCCGTGTAGTAAATGTATTTTGTTGACTTCATTGTTTCAAAGAATGAACATGGAATCCCGGAAATCTCCTAAGCTCTCACGAGCAAACCAGGAGGGCCAGCGATCACCACGCCTACCGTCAAAGAAGGCTCCGGTCCGCTCCCCCAGTCTGACTCGCCGGGAATTTTGTATGGACGGCATCACAGAGGTACAGCATTATTATTGACGCAACATTCTGCTTTATGGTGCACCTATTCCCTGGGCTTGTCCGTGGCGTGTTCGATTAGTGATGGGTAATGTGGAAACAACTAAAACTGGTTGGATTGGACATTTTTGAGTGCCAATGCATTACCCCCCCCCCCCCTTCAGTATTGATAACATGCCCTTCTTATTTTTGTTATGTCTTTTCTTTCTTTTGTAGCACAACTACCTCGCTCAAGTTACATCCAACATATGGGGAACCAAGTTTAAAATTGTCGGGCTTGCCTCTTTTCTGCCTGCCAATCTTGGTGCAGGTAAATATGAAAATGTTATGAATTATGTAATGCAGGTTTCATTTTGTATTGTATTTGAAAAGGCTAAGCTTTTGTTCAAAATCTGAATATTTCTTGGTTCTCCTGACACAATTTTAGATCCTAGATAACAAAAGTGGTCTGTTGATGGGATTTGTCCTTTAGAAACTCATTATTACAATAAATAGTCTTGAACCAAATCTATAGATTTAATGAAAGAGTGCCTTGACAACATTACAGTTTAGATTGACCCCCAAAAAATATATATAATTTATTCTCTAAAATGTTCAATTTCAAGTGACACATTGAACACTGAACCACTACAAACCCAATCCTCGTGAAACTTCACACTCCTCACTCACTAATGCATATGTATATTATATTCTCCCATTTCTGTCATCCCAGTCATCTACAAAACCAGTTTACTGCATCTACAACCGAGGCAGATGACCATCTACCTTCCGGAAGTGAGGAAGATCTCCTTAGACTTCATGAGTCTGCCTGTTTTCAACCCCAACGTCTTCAGTGAGGATGAGGACGACCTGCCGGGTATGAATACATCTCTACAAGTATGCTTATTTAACAACAAAGCTACCACTGGGGTAGAAGGCAAGGCATGGGAGCCTCTGCACATGACCAGACTCCGACAACAGAGCAAGTGATGATAAAACATGCCATTTGTAGCACGTATTGTAAATATAATCTTGACACAGACATGACACAGACATGACACAGATTGCTGCTGCACAATAACAATGAAAAACTACCCAAAGGCTGGCCTCAATGTGTTACCTGGTCCTTTAAGAAATGGAGGGAGTTGTGTTGCAAAGGCATTTAAACCTTTCTTCATTTTGATATTTTTTTCCTTCTTTCCATTTTAAGTGATGGGTCCATCAGGAGTGGCGGGAGACAACCCTCCCTGTACAGTCAACATCCCCATCGCTCCCATCCACAGCCCCGCCCAGGCCATGTCACCTACTCAGAGTATTGGCCTCGTCCAGTCTCTTTTAGCCAATCAGAACATTCAGCTCGATGTCCTGACCAATCCCACGGCCACAGCAGCGGTGGCGGCTGCTGCGGCGGCTGCAGCCGCCGTTCCGCCCGCCGACCACAGCCAGGATTCGGTTGCGGCGGCGCCGTATCCAGTGCCGACCCGGTACTCGAACCCGGGGCAGGCCATCTTCAGCGGCATGGACATGGGACCCCCTCTCCTGGCCGTCACTCCTCCTCTTCCACCTCCTCCCCACCACCCCCCACCTGAGCCGCACCCTCACGTTCCCCACCACCCCCAGCGCTCCCGGGCGCAGCAGCTGCACCATCAGCCTCCCTCCAAGCAGGCGCAGCAAATGCAGCTGCAGCAGCAGAAGACACACCATCAGCAGCTGCTTCAGCAGCCGCCGCCACACCACCACCATCAGCAACAGACACAGCAACAGCATCTGCATCAACAACAACAACAACAACAGCAGCAACAACAGCAGCATCTTCATCAACAGCAGCAGCAGCAGCAACATCTACATCAACAACAACAGCAGCAGCAGCAACAACACCAACAGCAACAGCAGCAGCAGCATCAACAACACCAACAACAACTGCAGCAGCTGCACCACCAGCAGCAGCTCCTGCACCAACAGCAGCAGCAGGCGCAGCATCAGCAGCTTCAGCAGAGCCAACAGCACGCCGCCAACCCGCAGCAACTCCACCATCAGCAGCAGCAGCAGCTGCACCAGCAGCAGATGCAGATCCAGCACGAGCAGATGCAGCAGCAGCAGCAGCAGATCCGCCTGCAGATCCAGGAGATGCGGCAGCAGCAGCAGCAGCTGCAGCAGCAGCACCAGCAGCTGCAGCAGCAGCACCAGCAGATGCAGCAGCAGTTGAAGATGCAGATGGCGCTCCCCCCTCCCCCGTCCGGGTACCCAACGCTCTCCCTGCAGCAGCTGCACCTCCTGCCTCCGATGCCCCCCCCGACCTCGGAGCCCGGACTGGACAGGGCAGAGCAGCACGGGCATGGGTCCAAGCCCAGCCTCCCTCGCTCTCTGCCGCCCTCCTTCATCGACGCCGATGGCTCGGTGGAGATCCAGATGAGGAAGATGAACCCTCCTCCTCCGTACCCAGGCACCACGGTGACGGTGACGGCGTCGGGGGTCTCGTCATCGGCCATACCGCAGACCCTCATTACCAACTGCGACAGCCCCAGCGTACTGGCTCCGGACCCCTGCCTGAAGAAGGACGAGTTCCTGCTTCACCCGGTCACCCTGCAGTACCCCACACCCCTGGGCTACGAGAGGATCACCACCTTTGACAGCAGCGGCAACGTGGAAGAGGTGTGCCGCCCGCGGAGACGCCTCATTCGCAACCAGAACACCTACGCCCTCCAGGGCATCAGTGGCTCCGCTACCCTCAAGGTCACGTCGTCGGACAGTAAGAAGATCCAGCTGCCCTACAGCTCCGCCACTTTGAGCAGACTCTCCGTGCCTCGGTACTCCATCCCCAGTGGAGATCCGCCTCCTTATCCCGACCCAGCCAATCAAGTCCCCGCTACGCTCCCGCCTCCCCAGAGGATCGACAACACCCTCATCCACGCCACGCTGCGCCGGGACCGCAGGGACCAGGCTCTCAAAGTGCCGCAGATGATGGAGAGCTCACGGACGCTTCCCACCAAGTCGAAGGTGAACAGTGCACTTGCGCTCTCCTACCAGCAGAGGATACCCACGGCTCTGTACACCTGCACACAGTGCAGCAGCAACAACAGCAGCACTAACGTCAGTGTCGGCGGGGGTGGGACCAGCAGCAGTGGCATTGCGGGGGGCACAGTGGTGCGGCAGGACTTCCCCCCAGGGAAAGGTGCTCACCATAGCACAATTATCGTGCACTCCAAGAGCACCTCCCCCCTCACCTCCCAGTCCTCCCAGTACAATCTGCTGGGTCCAGTAGACAACAGCAGGGACAGAACCGTGTATGTCAACTCAGCCTTCACCGAGGACGAGGCTGTAAACCAGCAGTGCCATCTGGAGAAGTCGGTGCGCCATCTGACCCTCGGCGACGTTGGTTTGACGGTTAAACGTCCTCCACCCTACCAGTGGGACCCGTCGACCTCCACCTCCACAGAACACTTCTGGCTCGCCCCAGAGCAGACCATGTTAGCCCCTCCGCCGCCACCCCACAAACCCCCACCCCTCCTCTTCAGCCAAGCCCCGCACCTGGACATGGCCCGGCTTCCCTTTGTGTTCACCACTAAGCCTCCGAACAGCCCTAGCACAAGCACACTGACCTTTCCCTCCGGCTATCAGATATCCCTCTCGCCGTTTCCCCCTGGCATGGGTCATAGCGTGACGTCGACGCTGCAGAATCTCCAGAGCACCTCGCAGCAGAGCGAAGCCATCGGCTCGTCGCCTTTTGCACAGCAGGGTGCGAGCCTGGTCCTCCCTCCGGGCTACCCTTCCAGCCTCGCTAACTTGGCTTGCTGCCCTCTACCCCCCATGTACCCAGGGGCGAGCTCCTGCGCTGGGCTCCAGCTTCACCCCGTGAACCTACACCCCTGGAACCCCTATCCCTGCCCCCCCCCGCCGCCAATGCAGGACCCACCCTCCCACCCGGCGCCTCCCCTGCCTACCAAAACCCACCAGAAGTTAGAAAAGCCTATCCTTTCGCCGCCACCCCCGACCATGCCACCTCCTCCTCCCCCACTCCCTCCCCCGCCACCTCCCACAGAACCCCCGCCGCCACCCAAGAGCGCCACGGATGACCATGCAGAGTCCGCCAACAACTTCCTGGAGCCGCCGTCCCTTAACGACAGCCCCGTGCCACGGGAGTCTGAGCGCGTCAGCAAGAAGAGCCGCAAGAGGCTGGACAGCCGGGCCGAGGAGGCCAACATGCCCGCCGTCTCGGAGGGCAAAGGAAGGAAGGAGGGCCGCGCACTGTCCGACTTCAACAGCCTCATCTCCAGCCCACGACTCGGGGGGAGGGACAAGAAAAAGCCCAAGGGCCAAAGAGAGCAGCTCAACAAGGGCAAGAAGATGATGAGCCGGACCACCAACGAGTTCCAGGACAGTTCCGAGAGCGAGCCGGAGCTGTTCATCAGCGGGGACGAGCTGATGAACCAGAACCAGAGCAGCAAGAAGAGCTGGAAGAACAAGAGGAGTCTCCGGATGGCCAGCGAGCTGGAGGAGATCAAGTGCCGCAAGGCCAACGAGAGGGAGGACCGCAGCCTGGGCAGCCAGGGCTTCGTGTACGTCATGGCCAACAAGCAGCCGCTGTGGAACGAGGCCACCCAGGTGTACCAGCTGGACTTTGGTGGACGCGTCACTCAGGAGTCTGCAAAGAACTTTCAGATCGAACTGGACGGCAGACAGGTTTGTCACTCTTTCAGAAAACAGCTCCTCATTGATTTGTCGTCAGTGCAACGTTGGCTGAATGAGATGACTCATCAGGGTTTGCTTTGTCGTTGTTTTAAGGTGATGCAGTTTGGACGGATCGACGGCAACGCCTACATCCTTGATTTCCAGTATCCTTTCTCTGCTGTGCAGGCCTTTGCTGTTGCCTTGGCAAATGTAACGCAGCGGCTCAAGTGAAAGACTCTTCTGATTTGTACTTAATAATAATTATGTTGTTCAAATACACGCATTGGATTTAGGCAAAAGCTAGGAATTCACAAAGGGAACAAGCAACATGAATTATTGGGAAGGGAATATAATGTGCACATTATCTTAAATATGCACATCATTTACAATAGGTAGGATAGATATCTCACTTTAAGACCAAGAACTATTAACTCATTATGGATTTCATGTGTCAATGTGATTAGAATGCAAGTATTATGCTGGCTATAGTTATTGCTCTATAAAAAAGTCCACGATATAAATAAAGGTTTAAAAGAAATATATTTTTGAAAAATATATATTTAACCATCCGTGGCAGTGGCATTTTTCCCAGCTCTAATTGGTTACATATGATGACTATAGAACTTATTAAATATCACAAATAATGCAAACAATTAAAGAATATGTGAATATGTCATTTCAGACACTGGGTGCTTTGCTTTCATTTGTGAGTATGTACACAGCGAAATATTTTCCTTCAGGAAATGAGTGTTATTATTTGCGCTTTTTATGTTGATCACTAGCTGGTGTGACAAAGTAACAAAACTATTTAACTTTTAAATGGCCAAAAAAAAGATATATATTTATGATCTATCCGTCATCCTGGCATTGAAATGAGGAGCAAGAGGAATTAAACCCTGGACACCTTGAGTCCACTGGGTTCATGGTTGTTTTTTCCTCGGTTGGCGTTGTGCGTCGTTTGCGTGTTGATTATTATTACGCTACTTGAATGTGAAGTGCTTTGCCTCCTGGAGGTCATGCTGCTTTGGATAGACTGAGCATGTCTGCAATAATGAGACTTAAAATTGATGTTATACTTTCCAAAAGATGATATGAAGCTGCTTGTGCTGTCTGTATAATAAATAGCCTTTGTCCAGACCATTTCATGATGAATTAAACAAAAGTAGTGGGTAGATGTTGCTAGTTCCTGTAACCATATAGTCATTCGCCTTTTCATAGTGACGACACTGAGGGATGACTATTGATGATTGCATTCAACGATGACATTGGTTGGAATGCAACATTGTCATTAAACACCAGGTGCGAGATATATGTGAGTTGCTGCTATCGTAAACTATGATTTTGGTCAATATTTACAGATGTGTATTATTGTCTTTTTTGGAAAATATTTAAAAGAGTTGTTTTTCCTGAGCCTATAATCGAGTAACCTACGTTTCATTTCAGAATGCCACTTTTATACTTAGTTATTTTCAGTTATTACTGCCTTACTTGGTTGCCTAATTGTCTTTTTTTTCCCTTTTTTTTGTAAACAATACATATGTAAAGTAATGGTTTATAAGCCCAGGAACTTAATAAAATACTTTCTTTGAAATGCTTAATAGTTCTGTATTGTTCATACACTATACAGAATTAGTCAGAGAAACCCCTTGGTTAAATAATGTTCTTATTTATTATTTTCTTCTGACTATTTATGTACCTTTATATTTGTGTTCTTTGTGTACATTGCATCATATGCATATTGTTTCAATGCTGACATCACTGTAGCCCTTGAGAGATAAATGATTGAAAGTAATTTACCCTTCTCTGTTTGTAGGGTACTACTTTGATTAATAACAATAATAAAAAAAAAAATTGCTACTAGGAGTTGCAACTCAAGCCATTGGCGACACCTATAACCGAGGTGTGAACCTTTAGGTTTACCAGTAGATGGCAGTAGATGTCCGTGGGATGAACTGGGAAGGGGTTGGTTAAGGTTAACAATCGGGGGCGGGCACACGGAAGGTCGACTACAGATTACAACGAGAAGGTGCAGTGTTGGCAGTACACATTAATACTCCTTTGAATAGTAAACTGATTGTGAAGTTACCACAAAGGTAAGCTCATACTCAGACGAGTAACCGCTACTCGCCTGACGCACTGCACATTTCGAGTTGTTGTTTGTAGGCTATGTTTATTTATTTAAAAGGGACATTGTACATTAATCGACATGTCCATTGCATAGGACATGTAAATGCACCAGATTTAGTTACTAATCTACTATTTTGTCATCTGTAGTCCCTGGCAGTTTGATGTTAGAGAGAACATACAAAAACATAAACGCGAGCACAACTCCATGGACATTACATGAACAATGACACAAACTGAAAAGACAAGACGTGATGTAACATGCCAGAACAAAATGATTTAAAAAAAAGTAGAGAATAACAAGCAAAAAACATAAAATGGTTAAACATGGAACTCTTAATCAGTTAGTAGCCATGAACTCACAATCACAGACAAGAAGGAGGTTAGTATCACAAGTTAAGACGTTATGTTTACACGTGTGTTTGTCCAGTAGCCATTGCTTTATGGATTTAGTGAAATTGTTTAGGGTCTACCTAGGGAGCATGCATACACCACCGCAAGACAATACACCAACCGACCACCTACAATACGATTATAATATTATTATTTACAATATAAACACTATAACAATGACAAAGGTTTCGAATCCAATGTTTTATTGTCACGAGTCATTTGTGGGATAATTGGCTTTGTTCCTGGCTTATATCACGATTTTCTGAAAGTCCAATGGAGAAAATTAATGTAAAATGTACTTCCAGAATCAGAGCTGTTCAAAAACAGGGACGGTTACTGCGGTCAAGTCTAGTGGTGGATTTAATGATTCAGTTCGCGTTGATCAGTTCGCCAAGAGGAGTCGTTCCCGGTTTGTTTGTTCGTTCAGTCGAATTTCCGGTAGCGGTGAATCAAATCATGTGCCGTGTTTCAATATCCATACTATCCGTACTTAGTTTGAGTATGTAGGGCGTTCCGATTCAGATCGGGTGAAAATAAGTGTACTGAAAGGACCCGGATGGTGTACTCAAAACGTCAAATCGCGAAGTGCGTAGCGATGTACAGTTTTTGTACTCAACGGCAGCCATTTTAGCCACGTAGAAGAAGAGGGCGGAGCCAGGCTGAGCCAAAGTCGGCGTATTTTCCACATAGCGTCATTTTGTAGTTTATATAGTTTTTATAGCTTTTTATAGATGCTAGGTGTAAAGAGTTCATCGTTCAAAGCGGGATGTTTATTGCGGGGGAGGAGCCGCGGCGGCAGGCGTGATCGTAATTTCCGGTTAGTGCAACACGGAGTATTCGATTTGGAACAGCACTGTCATCTGAAAATTAGCGCACTTTGTAATGACAGGTAGTGACCACTGAAGGTCAGTGTCATAGCTTAGGGCATTGTTCTGTGCCAAGAAGAAGAAGATATACTCTGGAACGTATTGCATGGTTCTGTGTGGCCGTTCATGAATAAACCAAACACTGAGAACTCACGTGTAGTCGTGTCCAAATAGATATATGCCTGTTAGTAGTTAGCTACAGACATTACACACTTAGTGAGTGCGGATAGTGTACTTCGTTTAAGTATACTCATGGAAGTATGGATATCCGAACACGGCAATGGAATGCACAGTTCTCGACCATGGACATATCATAAAATGGACAACAGATTCCAAAATGGCGCCCATTCACTCCTATGTAAACTGCTCAATGGAGCAGGGCAACATCAAGGAGAGATATGCTTTCGCATCATGGCACCCTACCAACGCCCTACTTCATGACGTACCGGATGCAGAAATATTCTTGTTTTTTAGCATTTTTACCATTGTTGCATCATAAGCGAGAGGTCTGAGCGATCGCAGTCGCATTGTTTACCGACCATGGAAGTACAGGTTACTAATCCCCTGATGATTCATAAGAAACACACCTTGTATATACCTTTTTGAATGTTAAAACGGAAATCATAATTACCACTAGTTTTTTAATATATTTCTGTTTCTGAAACAAGAATCTAATGCCCAATATATACACAGACCCATCAGCTGGTGTACCCAGGGAACTCACAAGGTGTTAGGAAGCAAAGGAGTCTGAAATGACCCCACATGGTATCATGGACCTATTATGTGTGGGTGCAATAAATAAGACAGATATGATGGTGCCAGCCCCACATCAGGTTTCAAAAACAAGTAATACTGAAACTGAATCTCAAACTTGATCCTGGAATGTATTTAACATGAAATATTGTACAGGGAGAGGGCTGTGGCCGCAATCGACACACATAAAAAATCGTAATACACCAACATTGTTAACTGTCATAGGCTACATAGCTAAACAAGCAAATTAAAAATTAAATACCAACCCTACTGAAATGTTAATTAGACTATTAACAAAAATATAAAATGATACGGTAATGCACCTGTTCTTTGTCTTTGGATCTTTTGAATAAATGATCAATGTATGGTGAATCACAATGATCGCAAGCAGAGGACCGTGAGGGTTATTGAGCAGCAGCTAAACCAGTCTAAAAATCACGTTACTGTGCGTTCACACCAAAAGCGAATTGAGCTTTGGTCGCTCATAAAAATTCGCTGCGAATATTTCTGTTTGCTTTTGTCGCTCAAGTCGCTCATGACGTACAATTCAATTTTGCATACGCATTTAAAGGAGCCGTATGCTTTTAGTACAGACAACCATATCAAAGAGTGAACTACACTTTGGCCATATTGCAGAGACTGTTTTGCTTGTTTGATAAAGTGCTTCGACAGCAAGTAGGACAGTGATTCCCCTCCTATATATATACAATGGGGCAAAAAAGTATTAAGTCAGCCACCAATTGTGCAAGTTCTCCCACTTAAAAAGACGAGAGAGGCCTGTAATTTTCATCATAGGTAAACCTCAGCTATGAGAGACAAAATGAAAAAAAAAATCCAGAAAATAACATTGTCTGATTTTTTTAAGAATTTATTTGCAAATCATGGTGGAAAATAAGTATTTGGTCACCTACAAACCAGCAAGATTTCTGGCTGTCACAGACCTGTAACTTCATCTTTAAGAGGCTCCTCTGTCCTCCACTCGTTACCTGTATTAATGGCACCTGTCAATATAAAAGACACCTGTCCACAACCTCAAACAGTCACACTCCAAACTCCACTATGGCCAAGACCAAAGAGCTGTCAAAGGACACCAGAAACACAATTGTAGACCTGCACCAGGCTGGGAAGTCTGAATCTGCAATAGGTAAGCAGCTTGGTGTGAAGAAATCAACTGTGGGAGCAATTATTAGGAAATGGAAGACATACAAGACCACTGATAATCTCCCTCGATCTGGGGCGCCACGCAAGATCTCAGCCTGTGGGGTCAAAATGATCACAAGAACGGTGAACAAAAATCGCGGAACCACACGGGGGGACCTAGTGAATGACCTCCAGAGAGCTGGGACCAAAGTAACAAAGGCTACCATCACTAACACACTACGCCGCCAGGGACGCAGTGCCAGACGTGTCCCACTGCTAAAGCCAGTGCATGTCCGGGCCCGTTTGAAGTTTGCTAGAGAGCATTTGGATGATCCAGAACAGGATTGGGAGAGTGTCATATGGTCAGATGAAACCAAAATATAACTTCTTGGTAAAAACTCAACTCGTCGTGTTTGGAGGAGAAAGAATGCTGAGTTGCATCCAAAGAACACCATACCTACAGTGAAGCATGGGGTGGAAACATCATTTTTTGGGGCTGTTTTTCTGCCAAGGGACCAGGACGTCTGATTTGTGTGAGAGAAAGAATGAATGGGGCAATGTATTGTGAGATTTTGAGTGAAACCTCCTTCCATCAGCAAGGGCACTGAAGATGACACGTGGCTGGGTCTTTCAGCATGACAATGACCCCAAACACACCGCCCGGGCAACGAATGAGTGGCTTCGTAAGAAGCATTTCAAGGTCCTGGAGTGGCCTAGCCAGTCTCCAGATCTCAACCCCATAGAAAATCTTTGGAGGGAGTTGAAAGTCTGTGTTGCCCAGCGAAGGCCCAAAAACATCACTGCTCCAGTGTGTAAAAACCTTGTAAAGACTTACAGAAAACGTTTGACATCTGTCATTGCCAACAAAGGGCATGTAAAACAAATTACAGGCCTCACTCATCTTTTTAAGTGTGAGAACTTGCACAATTGGTGGCTGACTAAATACTTTTTTGCCCCACTGTATATATGGCAAGACAACTTATCCTTGCAATGAGCTCTGGTCGTATGATCCGCTCGCGTCCCCTCCACCGGCACGGCAGCTTGCGAGTCTCTATTCTTCGATCCTGTTCGTGACGCCAAATATGTGGCGGAAATAACCGAGATCTAACTCTTTGACTACTTAAGAGAGCAAAAGAAATCGAGGGGTCCGGAGCTAGTATGACAGAAAGACTTCATCGTAAAAAAAGGCAACAACAAAGCAGAGTAGTTTGCAAAGCACTGCCGGACAACCGATCCCGGCCTCGTTTTTATCCACACATACAACGCTGTTTCTTGTTTGGGGTGTCCGCCCACAATCAGTCATAGATTCCTTAAAGCGAGTGATCAACAACGCTAACCTAAAACACCAGGCTGAGGTAAGCACGCATTGACCCCATAGCCTCCGGCTCCTGGGGGGGTGGGGGGGGTCTAACTAACGCTCTGACCCCAGACTCCCTGGCACCGTGTCAAGCCTTGGATCAGAATCCAGAGGTGTTTCAGATGTTTTCTACCATTAGATATTTAGGCCTAATAATAATCATGGTTTACCGTAGAATATAATCACTAATTTCTTCCATACTACCAGTGGGGTATTTCACAAAGCTGGTTTTATCACATAACTGGGTAAGTTAACCCGGGGTTTGCGGTAAACCTAGGTTTTCCGTTCCAAAATCAACACGGTATGTTAGTTACTATAGAAACATATGCTCTGAATCAATCCTGGTCGGAGCAGGTTTTGCGCAGGTTAAGTGTGGAACATAACCCGGTTTTGGGTATTTAAACCCGCGTTCACCACATATTTCATGTGTTCACAATGGCATGCCCTTTTGATGAGAGGCCTAGCTGTTGATATCGGAGCGCAAATTATTCGTGCAATCCACCGGGAGCGATTAATAAAACCACGGCTCGACATCTTGGCATATCCAGATGACTTTTTGTTGGAGAGATATAGATTCTCGCTCAAATCATTAATATATTTAAATAGCCTTCTCCAGCCTTACATAGCCAACACTATTAATCGAGGACCTGGCCTCAGTTCACTCGGCACTATTTGCGTAGCCCTCCGTTTTTTTGCAAATGGTAGTTTTATCTATGTTGGAAATGCTGAGCACATCTCAGTCCTTTCAGATGACTCATCCACGTCCGGACCCAGATTTTCATCGGCCTCCTATCATGCAAAGAGCCATATTGGCTACTATATATAATATTGGCTATTGAGTACTATGCCGAGAGGCGCTTACAACAGAAAGTATAAAATAGTCCTAACTGATTACATCCACTGGACAATGCTCGATCGTAGCCGGCGGCTCCATTACAAGCACTAATCCAACTTGATCTGTGAAGTTGATGAATTGTCACTTTTAGGTTTTCTACCCAGTTACCAAAAAACCCATTATGAACATGAACATTGCATGTGTTACTTCGAAGACAAACAAAATCTAAAATACAAGAAAAACAGAAAAACCTACATTTAACAAGTGGGGTACCCTCATATGGCCCCTGACTCTTTGAGGAGGTACCTCCAGGTACCCCCTCCATTAGGGGTGGGCGATATGGCCCAAAAAGAATATCACGATATTTCAAGGTATTTTGGCGATAACGATATATTTGACGATATGACCAAAAACTGAAAAAAAGGTTATTTATTTCAAGAACATACAATTGCAACAGTTTGTAAACAGCATATCAGTGTTTGCTACAATGCAAGTAATGGTCACTTTGCCTGAGTACTGAGTAAAAGCTAACAAAAAATGATCGCTCCATTCTTTGGTGCGTAACTCTTCAGATTCTGTATAAAATATAAATAGTACAAAATCAAATCAACCACAAAATCTAAAGTGCAGTTTGCAAAAATAAAAATAAAAATACACTTGAAACTTCAGTGCATAAATGTACAAACAACAACAAAACAAAAAATTAATTGCCATCAACAGAGGTATAATGTGCAAGAGTTAGAGTTAGGTATGTCAGGACGAGGTTCGTTCTGACATACAGCGAGCGAGCGAAACGGCGACGAAAACTCACGCGCGAGGGTGTCCTGATATGCAGCGTGACGATTTTGTCGCGAGTGTATTTTATTGGTTAAGAATCCAAACCAATCAAATCATCGAGGGATGTAAACACATTCAACAGGAAGCAGCGTGTACTTATCAACCAATAAGAAGTGTTTAGGGGCGGGACACCGCCGCGAAATGTCGTCCAGATAGAGACAACGCGAGCGATAAATTCAGGGTTGAGCGACATCGCTGGACGGCGCGACGGCGCTCGCGGCACGTCAGGACAGGCTCATTGAAAAGTACACATTCTAATCACTTTTCCTCGCTCGCGTCGCTGTCGCATCGCTGTATGTCAGGACGGGGTGTAACGGTGCGATGTTATTACGTCAACCCAACAGAATATCACGATATGATTTTTTTTTATCATGTAAAAAAATATACCGGTATTATCGTGAACGATATGATATGGCCCACCCCTACCCTCCATGCCAGGTCGCCCTGAATTTATGTCTATTGCCAGCTCCTCCACCGAGGTCAAGACAATTTGAGGGCCAGATCCAGTCTGCCGACTGTCGGCCTTTTTACGATTGGCTTAAAAAAAAGAAGAGCTTATTTAAATGCAGGAGTGACAAATATGGTATGACAATTTAAATGCTGAACTGACAAAATATACCAATACGATGGTGGGAAAATACCAGTTTGTATGTTTTTATACTTCATTTTTGCTTGATCCGCTGACCGCTTGGGCCATCGGAGTACATATTTTTTAGAAGAAAAGGGATATCTGGTAGGAACGTTAAGAATGCTTAACTGGGATATTAATAGATTCATGGCTCAAATATTAAGGATCATGCTTTTGACATGTAACTAACCCATTTACGCGGTCAGCGATCCGCTGCCAGGCTTTAGTTCTCTGGGTTACAGAGGCTTTAGCGTTCCCTTTTCTTGTGATAATGTCCTCCGCCTTGTGATAGCTCTCCAGGAGAACCTGGAGTTTCATTTCATTGAAATCAGCGGCCATTTTGCCATTTGGATCAGGGTTTCCATGATCCATACATCACGTCTTTATAGGTTTGGCGTAGACACCCTGTGTTAACCAACCCCGTATTGATTGAACTAATGCATAACCCGTGCGGTGGAACCGAGAGCTCTGGTTTAGTTGGCACAGGCTCAATCAACCTAGCCTAGCACCGCCCACCTACCTACTTCCGCTCAATTTTCATTTCACTAGGTCTGGGTCTGCTTCATATGCATGGGTTCCTTGGAAGCCTGATTTTTGGCAGTCTAATCAACGAACAAAGGGACTGGCTGAGAACGATGATGTCAAGGTCGCACACCAGTTTCAGTTGTAGTCAGAGGAAGACCAGGAAGACAATGGAGAAGGATACGAGAGAAGCTATTCGGTCTGTTGTGGGATCGCTGCCGAATATTGATCAATTAAAGCCGGAGCAAGAACAAGCTTTGCTGAGTTTTGTTGGTGGCCATGATGTTGTGGCGCTTCTCCCCCCTGGTTTCGGGAAAAGTTTGATTTTCCAGCTCGCTCCGTTAGTGGTGAAGGAGGCGGTCCCGTCTTATGACATACCTCACGACCAAACGCTATAAGATTGATTATGGCAGATCCAGAGTGGCACTGGGCAGATCCAATCATTTTAAAACTTCAACAGACACCCGCCTCCAACTGAGTGAACGTTTGTCAATTGGGCAGTTCCAGACATTCTGTACAAATGAAATGAAGTACGATGGTCTGGTAGGACCAGGCTACAATCAACCTAGAGTTCAGCGTTAACTCTGTCTGTTAAACTTGTGTTTGTTAAACTTCAGTTCGTGGAACACCCCCCTGGAGGTACTCGGACTGTATGTTTGTAAACAGCGTGCAGGCTTTATGAGCATGCTCGCCTCTTCTTCTTTTTTTTGCTGGAGTTCTGTAGCAGAAGCAGCGCCCCTTATAGGCCTGGAATGTGTACTATAGTGTTTCTACAGTTTGATGTGGTTTCACAATGAATCCATCTTTATATTCCTGCACCGCATAAAACGAAAACGGATCGTGATTCGTTTTCGCCTGTGTGGACGGGGCCTTAGTAAGTTGCACGCTGTTAGTGAACCGCAAACACGCTTTACTAAAGCACGCCATGCCCTACGTTATTTAATTATCATAGCGTATTGATCACTGTTTCATTGATGAGCTTCCGGACTCCCGCCAGAGCTCCTGGAGAGTTCTACAATATCTTATAGAACAAGGCCAAAAGCTTTGTGCGCCTCCTGATTATATTATGACGACTACTAAACGACTGGGTCGGGTTCTTAGACGTCCCTGGTACTTCCACAACAAGTAAAGACTGGCCATGGTTGAGGAAGTACTCAGGCGACCACGCGAACAGGTGACAGATTTTAATTTTGGTATGAAAAAAGCGTGCATGCTACTTGCTTAAGCTCAGATGCGAGTTATATTGCGCACTACCGCACTGAGTCAACACTCCCCACCCCAACATGTGGGGCACAACACAGCATAAGGTTTATTCTACTGTATTGGTCCCTATTTGGAGGTTTGCCTATAATTGAGAAAAAATACTATTACTATTCAAAAAAAATAACAATCAAATGTTTGACAATTCTTGCTCATTAGTGCTTCTTATGTAGGCTAAATCACTGGTGCTAAAAGACCCCACTGTAGTAGCTTATTTGTAAAGTTCTATATATTTATGTTAAAATGAAGCAAAGTTCATATCAAACAACAATTCACCTTTACACATAATTAATAGTTAGTTAATTTATATGCATATAGGCTTTTTATTTAGAGTATGTCTGCACTGGTCGTTTTTTTTTAACTTGTATCATTCAATGGCAATAATGTTTAAGCTAATCAAATCATTTTTTACAAACAAATTTCACTTTGAAACTATTTCAATTGTTAAGCTTTATAAGTGTAATTCCTGCCTAAATGTAAAGTGCTATGAATGGCCTGCTATTTGCAGTATGCTCGATTACAAGCGTGCCTTTCGAAGAATTTTGGTTAATATTTAGACCTAAGTTTGAGAGTTTGTGAATGCTCAAATGCTATCATTTTATGATTTTAACACAGAAGGAATCCAAAATCCAACGTTGGACATGGAACCCACAGAAAATACTGCACTCAAAGAACATGGTGAGTGCTTCAAGTTAAAAAAAAACTTAATACGCATTCTATTCATGTATCTTGGAGATAACCGTTGTCCCTTTTTTAACTTTATGAAGATGGTCCAAAAAATTCTTCGCCGGGGAGGATGTCACGGACACAGTTATTTACATTAATATCCATTGGTTCTGTAAACTTTGGCTCAATGATTTGCTATTCAATACTTGGCCCATTCTTTCCCAACCTGGTAAGCTGTATAGCAACGGTTTCGACGCATAAGGTTTAAACAGTGACTGCCATGAGATGTAGGCAGACTATTTCACATGTCACATTATCACAAAAACATCCATATCAATCTACCTTTTACAAATATAAAATATTATCTTGACATATAGAACATGAATCAGCCTTTTCACTTTCCTCCAGCGCAGGCGTTAAAGAAGGGAGCCAGCCAGACAGTCATTGGTCTAATATTTGGCTGCTTTGCGCTCTGCAACTTTGTTGGTGCACTGCTAATGGGAAAATACGTAAGTTGATAACTCTTAACGTCCATCTCATATTTAGGTTATTCTCTATGATTGTATCACATATTCTTCTACCTGGTCCTCAGATTGTCCAGATTGGTGCAAAGTTCATGCTTGTGTCAGGCCTGTTTGTGTCAGGTGGATGCACTATCATGTTTGGGTAAGTACAGAACATTGGAGATTGAACTCCTTTGGTTTGATAGTTGATTAGAATAGAATACAATGATGTGTATTCATTTTAAAAATAAATATTACTTTTTCTTTTGAATGGATATTCAAGTCTAGTAGGCATTTTGACATAGGCCTTAACATTGTTATTCAAGATTCAAGATGGTTTTATTTAGGGATGTGCATTTCTGGCAAAAATACTATTCGATATTCGCTTAAAAATATTCGAATGATATTCGAAAATCGCTCAATCAAGAACCCCCACGCACGCACGCACCTCGGATACACGCACATACAATGACACAGGGAGAGGCTTTTATGACTTGTATGATATCAATCTGTTTATTTCAACAACTGCGCCAACATTTAACATCAAAATTATTTCAACGTGGGCTTAAGGCAGATAGACCTAAATGCGCCGAAAACGGATTGCCGTTTATTTATTTATTTTACTGAACACAGCCTGCATGACGGTGAACTAGACACATCAAAAATATAACTTCACACGGTGTGTCTTTTTACAATTTATTTGTTACTAGCATTCTTAGTGTCGATAGTGAGAGAAAGTCCCCCAAAGACGTTGACATCGCTTAGCAACCGAGGACGCTATTCACCACCGTAAGTTGTGAAGGCCCGTGCAAGTCAACGGAGCGTTCAACAGCATTGAGAAGAGCCGTGTAATAAATAACGATAGTCACAATTATTATTCGATATTCTACGTGACTCTTGACTATTTGAGTATTCGACGATCGTTGCCCATCCCTAGTTTTATTGTCATATGCACAAGAATTACAGAGCAGTCGCTGGCAATGAAATTCTTTAGTCTCGGGCTCCTCCAACAGTGCAATATAAGAGAAAGTAAAGGTATATGAGAAACACAAGCTGAAACTTAAAAATAAATATAATAATAATAAAAAGTAAGTGTATAAGAGGAACACAAGTAGGAGAGCAGAGACCTGAATGCAAAACTAAATAAATGTAAAATGTAAACAGATGTGTTTATCCAGATGTCGACTGGTCTAAAGTGGCAAGTTATAAAGTGGCAAGTTATAAATTGTTATAGTGGTGAGCTAAGTAGCTCAGGAGTTCAGTAGTCTTATGGCCCGTGGGATGAAACTGTCCCTGAGCCTGGTGGTGCGAGACCGGATGCTGCGGTAGCGTCTACCAGACGGGAGCAGCTGAAACAGTTCATTACTGGTGTGATGAGGGTCTTTAATAATTTGGTTAGTCCTCTTCCTGCAGCACTGAGTGTAGAGGTCCTCCATAGATGGCAGCTCCGTCCTGGTAATGTGATGAGCAGCTTTCGCCCCACGGTCACAAGCAGACAAGACACGGTCACAAGCAGCAACTACATGCTCTCACCATGCAGTTCCTGTGGACTTGCCCAGCAAATAGATGCCACTACCCATGCATGAGCACAAGAGGATTACACATACCAAACTGCTACACAAAAGAGTAACACATGACCCACAAAGTGGAGCACAACAGTCAAACAAAGTCACTACCAATAAACCAAAAGTAGCACTAATAACCCCCTCCAAAAAGTGAACTGTTGTCACCACGACACAAATGGTCACCTAAGAGTTACTGCAATCTACATGTTCAGTGTAGCACACCCCTGTGACCAATCAAAATGGCGAGCCACACCCACAACACTAGTGTGGCTCACTACCACCCAAACAAAAGTTGCTGCCTTCACCTGGCTAGAAACCTACACAAGTGATCACAGAAGTAGGCTGACCACCATCTCACTAAAGTGAGATGGTGACCTTAACAGAAAGTGGGCCTGTCCACATACAGTACATATGATAAACACCACAAGCCTTCTGTTATTGAAACTGCACTGACCATCAGTCAATCAGCATCCATTAACTCTAATGAGCTTCATGCTGATACACATAGGGCTCACCAAAACCACACGTACAAAAGCTTCCGTTTACTTAATAAACAGGTTAAATACATGGCTCAAAATTGCTCCAGACAAAAGTGTGGCGAGCATGGCTGCAAAAGTCTGTACACATGTTGATGAGAAAAGCAATCCCCAGACCTATTCAAGCTAGCTAGACTAACCTAACTATCTTCTTGAGACATACCGGGCTCGAGGCTAACATACCCCCTCCCCAGGGTAGCCTCTCCGCAGACTAATCTGTCCAGGGAGTGCGAAAACAAGTTCTAACAAACAGGCCAAAACAACCATGCTCACTTCCTTAAATTAGAGCATGAAAAGCAACAGCGAGTTTTCCAGCCATAATTCCCCTGCACTGACTAAAGTACATTCAAAAGTGCAGCAAGGTTAGCAATCGCCAATGCCTGACATATATAGAAACAGACAAAATGAGTTCCATCATGGAACTTCAATTTCATAATTTGCAGCTCAAGTCAACACTTAAATGTGCAAAGAAGCCAAGTTGGTCAACAAAAGTGCAGATAAAGCCACACAGCTTTGGGCAGTGGACTACCCTGAACATACACAAGTACCACATTATTCTTAATGGGCATATAAACCAGACTTCAATATAAGAACAATGTGCCAATTCAAACATAAAACTGGGACTGCTGTCAATAAGGTGTTCTTCAGGGTCAAGGTAATAAAAGATCTTCAAATGAAATGGGCCAATTACAGTGCTGCTAATGACTGAGCAGCCAAACAAATAGCCATGAAAGTGGGTTCCAGTCCCACTTGACAAAATGGCTACTGCAATGAGGTGAAAAACATGAATACAAAGTGACCTGACAAATTTGAGACCACCACCACTTACAAATATCATCTGATCTATGGAGTGATTACATCCCACATGCAAGGGTCACAAGACAATTAACTGTGACTAGAAAAACAGTAATACAAAAGTGGCTCAACAAAAATGGACTGCAACTGCCACGACACAAAGGGACACAATGTAGTTAACAAATGTTGCCAACTTACTCTAAAGTTGCAACCAAACGTGCCCCAACAAATGTGCAGTGCAAGCACCACAACAAAAGAGTCCACTACCAGTTACTGCACACAAAAGTCTTCCTCACAGTTAACAATCTTACACACATCATGCACTCACCTCATGGATATTCATCCCGGACGAGCCCCCATTTGTTACGCCCCACCTCTAGCTGGCCCCACTGGGGCTAACAAC